>JAJOOS010001639.1:0-86868 GCA_029582725.1 Solanum chiquidenum | reverse complement strand
TTTGGCTTAGTTATTACTTCGCACCAATCGACACTAGACTATTAGATAGTATCACACTAAATCTATGTTGATAATTCTTTTCTTGTTGATTACCTCCTTGGTCCGGCAAGTAGCAACAAGGTGAGTTCTAACGTTGGCCACCGTTAAAAAAACTTCTAAACGAAAGAATTATCAATGCATGCAAAACACTATTCAAAAATTGCTTAGTTACTATTCATACTTTGTTAATCGCTTATGGTTCTCACAACCCTAGTTATAAAATTTATCTACTTATTATCTCAAAAACACAATCAAAATTTATTAAAATAAATATTCTTGTGTTAATCATAAAAAGTTAACAACAATAGCTAAACTATCTTTTATATATAAGGAATACAAATAAATAATAAAGGAGAAGAAAGAATAAACCACAATTCTCCGGTCTCCACGGCGACTCTTCCAAAGTTCATAAGCTAGAAGAAAATTTATATTGTGTATTATTTCTTGGTTCTTTGCTCCCCCCTAAGAATAACTTTTCATCCCCTATTTATAGATAGAGAAACCCTAAATAAAATAATTGAGTTAAAGACAAATTAGGAAAACAAAACCCAATTAAATTGGGTTTGCACTTATGCGTGATTTCTCCAAATTGTTGGCGGCAGAGGGGCGCCGGTCAGCTGACACGTGACAACAGCAAGCCTAATTCAAATTGAATTGGCGTTCAACTTTGCACCATATATAGGAATATATTATTTTAATAAATTTAATCCATTAAGTTGTCTGCTTGATTTCCTTCTTCAACTTTCCATTTTTAATTCGTTTTAGCTCCAAACTTCCTCATTTTTCCACAATTTTAATCCTACAAATAAAATACACAATTTAGGACAATTCATAAAATTTATGCTAAAAAGGGATAATATAAATAATAAATATGAGGCAAATAATGATTAAAATTATGTATTTTGACCTCACATCAGCATGCTCAGTACATTCCAAAACTGACGCATACTATATGCTACATCCTTTCATGATGTAGGTTTAGGTACTCAGCATCCAGATCACGCATAGATCGGTTCCCGATCCGTATTCAGCAGGTTCAGTGGTGAGTCCTCATACTTCTAGGACAATAGACATGTTTTTTTTGTATTCAGTTTTTCATTTTAGTTTTAGTTTTGCTAGGGTTAGCTAGGGGCATGTCCCAACAACTCTAGTCAGTTAAAGGCTTTTCCAGTCATAGTGTTAGATTCAACTTTAGCTTTTAAGTGATTGTCCAGTATCACTAAACTCGTAATACATTTTATATATTCGGATCAGTATTATGTATTCCCCATCTTTCAGTTATCTCATATTTTAGCTTCCGCATAATATCTTTTATTTAGTTATCTTTCAGTATGCTTATGATATACCAGCATCAGGGTTAGCTTGGGGTCACTCGTGATCCTTTGTCTCTTGTTTACGTCAAGGGGATAGCCTCGGGGTGTGACAACTTTCCCCCTTAAAAATAAGTGAGAACCACGACCCCTCCCATGGCCCATGGTGGCCATCACGAGCCGTCTAGTGGCTCGTGGGGAGGGTCTCTATTTTGGGCGGCCTTTACTAGTTACTGCCTAGCCCTCCAAGAGTGTCATCACGACCCGTGGTCCCCACCACGAGGCGTCATGATGGTTGTGGAAGGTGAGGGCAGTTTGGTTGTCTACTTCCTAAGGTCTACGGGCACCACCATGACTCGTAGTGCCATTCACGACTCATGTGGCCTTTATGGAGGGTGCCAAGGATAAATCCTAGGTTTGCAACCTCTCCCTTGGACCCTTACTTAGGATACTAAGTTCCGAGGTGTTACAGTTATACTACTTAATTAGTCATCATAGCTATAGTTTACTATAATTACCACTCGTGGCTAACATTAACCATTAATTATGTGGGCTGGCTTCGAGTTTGTATAATTAGCCACGTTTGTATAATTCGCAACATTTGTATAATTCACAATTAACAATTCTTCATTTGATTTGTATTTGTATACGATGGTTTGTATTTGTATATGATGATGATTTCGTTTGGTTTTTCAGTTTTATCACCATATAAATTCAATCTTTTTTGTATAACTTTTTAAAGTTTGTATAAACGTGTAGTTTTCGGATTTTGTATAATATAATTTATATAACTGTTTAAAGTTCATATGTTTATGTTTGTATCAATTCGTTATTTTGAGTTTTATCATATTTGTATAATTCTATACTTTGTATTACTCAATTATACAAAAACACGTGAATTATACAAACACACCCTTGAATTACATAAACGAGATGCGAATTATACAAATTATTTCCCTCTCTCGCTAGCCTCTCTCCTCCCACTCCCAATCTAACTCGCCTCCCTCCTCCCACTCCCAATCTCGCTCGCCTCTCTCCCCTCTCTCCCAATCTCATCGCCTCTCTCCTCCTTCTCCCAATTTCACTCGCCACATTTACAAATACATATGTTATCAGTTACATATGTACAATTATCTAGCCAATATATATATATATATATATATATATATATACAACTTACCTCTCTCCCACTCTATGCCCTCTCTCGCTCGCCTCTCTCCTCCCTCTCCATATCTCGCTCACCACTCTCCTCCCTATAATATGTAGCTACGAATCGTAATTAGCAAACTATAACTATGAAGCGTAATTAAACTATTTTTGAGCGACTATATATGAAGTTCCCCAAAATATTAATGGTATTGGACCCGTACACACCAATGACGACTAATGTAACTAGTAACTTTGTATAAAATCTATATATATATATATATATATAAAGGAGGAACATAAACTAGGTGATGTGGGACCTCTCTATGACCTCCATTCATATTTATCTTTTTTTTACTTTTTTTTTCATTTCTTTCAATTATTTTTTCTTGCAAAGTCATCTTCTTAACTCATACCTCTTCAATTGCATAAATTAAATTCTTAATTAGTATTAATAATATCCATAACTCTCAAACCTTTCATATTCATGACCTCTAATTATTTAATACACAATTTTATAACACTATAAGATCACACTAAAAATTTGTTTCATTTTGGTGTCATTGCATCGGTTGAAGAATTAGTTGAAGATATGTTAGAATATGTTTTTCCTTAGAGGTACATCATCCTTTGCAATTATGATTTCATATATTATTTTTAATTAGCAAGTCTAATTTGTCAAAGTATATTTTTGCTTCTTTCTTTTGGATAAATTATTTGGTTTATCATCTTATGATTTTCTTTACTATAACAAAAAAATGGAGATTCATTTTATGATTAATATTTTTTTATTATTTTTCTTGACTTTTCTATATAGGAGTATAATTAGTCAAACTAAAATTAGTGGATTTTGAATTATATGGATTGGTTATTCTCTAAATTTTTTTAAGGTTATTAAAAAGTGGACTTTTTGTTATATTATTTTCTGTTTGACTATTTATGTTTTGTCAAAAATAACTATATATGCAGGAGGACTTATGATTAAATGCACTTTTCTCCTTATTCTTTATCTTTTGTTTCTTTTGATGAATAATTTTTTAACTTATTTGATCATATTTTGCATATTATAGGAGGAATATTTTTTAACTTGTATTATTCAATTTTACAAGGTAAAATAATTTCATATGTTTTAATAGAATTATAATTTTTTTTGTTGAAATCATACATTTAATATTATTTGTTTGTGTTCATGAAGATATCAATCATGAATTCTTTTTAAAAAAATTATTTCATTTTTCTCTTTGCTCCTCTTTGTAATTCTTGGAGAATTTGATTATTTCATATTGATAACACTCTTCAAAGAACAGGTTGCTTTGTATACAAAGTAGATAGTAAGAACTGAGAACATTAACAAAACCCTTTTTTCTCTCTACTAGGGAAAATTCCCAATGTCCACAAGCCCGTACAATCTGATTCACCCCCCTAAACCGCCGGATCGATCGAATCCACCAGAACTAACATCAGTTATGGAAGAGGATACCCCACAGATCCAACAAACTTCCTTTAGAGAAATACTCCTCAATAGGAGTAACGGCGTAACCCGTACCTAATGCGAAATCGCAGGCATCGGCGAAGAGGACATAGACTCGATGTCTGGGCCAATCATACTAACAACTGAGGAAAAAGAAAGGATCTACAATCCTTGGAAAAAATCTGTCATTGTAAAAATGTTTGGGAAAAAATTGCTCACAACTACCTCAAAACAAAGCTAATGGAGCTGTGGAAACCCAACGAACCTTTAAACTTGATTGATTTGGGATGGGATTTTTTCATCGCAAAATTTAACAATGCAGAAAATGCCAACAAGGTCCTGCACGAAGGTCCCTGGTTCATGGTTGGAATTTTCTTATTAGTTCGAAGATGGGAACCCAACTTTGTGCACCAGGAGGCTACAGATTCACATACTGCAATATGGGTAAGGCAACCACAGCTGCCAACAGAATTTTACGACAAACAAATCCTAGAAAAAATTAGGAAAAAGCTAGGAAGATTGCTAAAAATAGATACTTGCACATTGATGAGTCCTCAGATTGGATTCATTTAGGGCTTTATTTTAATAGAAATAGTGTCCTCAAATGCTTATTTTCTCTCAATATCTGATGAAAACTCTCAAGTTTCAGGTATTTGAAGTTTTAATGAAATCATGGACACTTAGGCGCAAAAAGGAACAAAAAGGCTGAAGAGAACGAAGAAACTGAAGAACGAGCATCGCCAAGCACACTTGGCGAATCGCCGCCTGGACATACGTCGCCCTTTGTTCCAGTACGCGAAGCCCTGAAGGAGGAGGATAAAAGAGGCGATGAAATGAGCAGTCGGCGTATCGCCGATCAGTTTCGCGAAGTAGAAATATACCGTCCAATGGTCCAGGAAGCAAAGATGTTGCAGGCAAGCCTAGAAGGGCGACGAACCAAACAATGGGCGAATAGCCGAGTCGATCGGCGATTCCCACTTACCTCGCCGAACAATCCACCGCAACACTATTTTCTAAAACTATAAATACTAGCTCTTTATTAGTTTTAAGGGATCCAAACATTATTGTTAATTTTAACTTTTAAAACATCAGTTTTAGTTTAACTACTATTTTCACTATCACTCCCTTGGGACACGACCCCAACCCTTGGTTGGGTTACTATATTATCGACGATCGTAGACACTCGAACTGTAGGTTAGTGTCATTGGTCACGATAACCATCAAAATGGCGCTGCTGCCGGGGAGTGGTATCACGTGAAAGTTAACTAGAGCTTTTTGTTCTTTTTAGTGTAGTTTTACTAATTTTATTGTTAGTTTTGTTTTTCTTTTTAGTTGTTTGTGTGTTCAGGTACCTTAGCATTGCTGAGGAAAGGGGTGTCAAGTCGATTGAGATAAATCAAGGAGTCGAGGTGACTCCAAGTTAAAGGCGTTTGTATCTCAAATGAATGACTTGGCCACCAAAATAAAGGAGGTGGAAAACCAGTGCAAACGCCAAGGGAAGCATCCGCTTCCTCATGAGCAAGAAAGCTCTAGGAGTGATGAAAAAAGTGTATCGATGATACGCTATTGATCATTCTCCTAAAGCTTCATGAGCAAGATAGAATGCTAGAGGCGATGAACGAGAGCATGGAGGTGTTGAATCTAATTATTGGTTCTCACTCGAGATCAATCAAGGTGATTAAAGACCTATTGGACCACGCACTGTCGCATCTCTGCCCTAGCAGCGAAGGAGGGTTGCCTAATGGCGTTAGGTCAAACCCCAATGATGAAGCTTGACTGATATCTCACGTCGAGCCACGACGTTAAATAAGGTGCTTCTTGGGAGGCAACCCAAGGTCGTAAAAATTTAGGATTTTACTTTTATAAATAATGGTGTGTTAATGTTGTAGATAAACCGAGGAAAGTGTGGAAAATCTCAGGTTGGCAAGCAGAAAGTCCATTCCGTGAGTCGCTAAACAGGTGGGCGAGCCCGACTAGATCCTCCGTTTCGCTCAATACAAGAGTTGTACAGAGCTTGTAAAACTCGGTGAATTTGAAAAGCAGCTCGGCGCATCGCCAAACTGCTTGGTGATCTCAATGCAGACCCCCGATCTCACCCTCAGAAAATTAAAGATTTTGAAGAAAGGGCGGGATAAATGACCACTCGATGGACCGCTGAGTGAGTCGGCGAGTTGGCTAATATCGCTGAATGGACAAGAACTGAACGGTTATAAAGTGCCAAAAATCTCAGAATTTTTAAATTTTCCCACTCTCCCTCATTTTAAACTTCTCAACTTCTCAACTTCACATCAAGGTAATATTTTCTAGATTATTGCTTGCCTTTAGTATTGTAGTCGATAATTAGTGCTTGGGGTTGGATTCTTTTGCTGCCTAGCGTTTCAAAAACAATTTGATCGGCATTAAAGGTTAGTCTCTAAAACCCTAAATTTATATTTTTTAAAAAGCTTTTGAACTCTTTCGCAATTGTAGTATCAGGCTGATGTGTGTTGGGCCTCTTTGATAGTCCTAGGTTGTCGTAATGCTCTTTTCAAGTCGAAACCTTTGCCTAAATTGTCTTAATAATCGAATGATTTAGTGCTTGTGTTATGATTTTGAATGAACTCAAAATGGGTGTTGCATACTCGTTGTTAGGTTGATTGGGTGAAGTCTAAGTATCCCACATTTGTGCTAAATAATGAAAATTGCTCAATGAGGGAATGGGTGACAATATTCTTAAGGGTAATCGTAGTTAAATGGCCAAAGTTGGCAAAATCGGAAGAATTCTGAGTAGTCCAGGGTGATGGGAAGTATGGGTCTTATGTAAATTTCATGTATGCATGCTTTGATTGCGTTATCAGGGGTTGCGGGGTTGAATTTGAAAGAAATTGGTTGAAAATAGACACATTGGGTAGTTTGGCGAGCTAAATCGAGCTCGCCAAACTACTCGGTGGTTCGCCTAACGTCCCCATTTCGCCTTTAATTGAATATTGCATGACTTGATTGATCTGTTACTTTCGGTGGTAAGTCTGATGTCACCAAGCACACTAACGACTCACTAAAAGTCTCCTTATCTACCCCTCTGTTTGTATCCTTATACCATCTATGCATCATTTCCAGCGAAGCACTTAAATGGATGTGCACTTCACAAACTGTTTTGGTGAAGAAATTCTACACCCAGGACTCCCCTTCCCCTGTTTAAATATTGTCTAACTTTGGCTCGAAGTCTTTTATAGAAATGGCTAGACCAAAGGTCGCAGGGAGAGATATGTCACCCCGACATATAAGAGCAAGAGATTTCAAAAGAGATAAAGAGATAGTAGAATTGGCAAAAGATAGAAGAAAAAGTAAGAAAGCAAGCTCCAGCAGAAGGGTCCCCATTGATCCCACTATTCCTTCGTGGAAACACACACGGCTATAAACTCCTTTTTGGCGAGCCATGACGGGGACAAAATGGTTGCTACTAACATCACTGCAGAAGCTAAGGCAAATGAACACAATGAGAACCTGAATGACAACCTGGGGACCATTGTCGAATTTCAGGCTAATGCATCGAACAACAATACCCCGACAGATGGAGCAAGCGTGTAGACATGATCCCCTCTTTACCTCTTTATCTGTTCTTTCTTTACTTTAACTGTTGGATACTTATAAATTGCATTTGAGGACAAACACATTTTATTGTGGTGGGGTGAGGCTCACCTTTGTTTGCTTGTTATGGATATTTGTGTTTTTGTGTACATTTGGGTTGTCTGTTCCTTTTTATTTTAGCTTATACTGCTTTTCGTGGATGCTTGAGCTTATGGCTCCTTTATGTTTTTAATTTGCAAAAAGATTTTGACCCTTCCGAAAAAAAATTATTTTTTGAAAATTTTCGCCACATCTTGTGTTGAAAGTGGTTATTCTCGTACAATTCGAGTCTCGGTTTTGCTCAAATACCGATTACTTGAATATTGCTCTCAATCGAAAAAATATAAATGTGCGGCTACAACGAGACCAAATAAAGTTGCGTACACAATATGTGAACTCTTTGCATCTCGTTGTGATTAGCCATGTATCAAATTGATTCTCGTGTGTTGACCATTGCACACTAGCAAAAGTGTGTAGTCTTGTTTGATTTTAGTGTCGATGCCTTGTGTGATGAGCTTATTTTAAACCATGCATGAATACACCTAGAATTTTCCCCGTTAGTCCGATTGATTAAGTAAGGCTTGCTCTTGAGATGATCTTAGGCAACTTTTGAAGAGTGTGAGCCAATTTGACATATATCTCTTTTGTGACCTACCCTGTGAGCGTGTGAACCTCTCTTGAGCACCCTTTGAGCCTATCCTTCTTTGGAAGAAACTTGATGAAAACTTAGACCTCTTTTCATCCATTACCTAGAATCCTCTTGAGATGTGTTTAAGTGAATAACCAACCTAGGCCAAAAGCCTAAGTTGGTCCATATAAAAAAAAAAAAAAAAATGAAAAAGAAAGTTGTCAAATTAAGTGCGAAAGAGATTGGGCTTCCAAGCAATCCATGGGAAGTGAATAATAAGATGACTATAAAGCACTAGAACAAAAATTGATGAAGGAAGAAAAGAAAGATGTGTTGAGAGCACCATATCTCATAAGGATGAAAGTCACTAAGCCTAAATGACCATACCTTTGCACTCGGCCCCATTACAAGCCTTGTAAAGACCTTTTTGATCTTGGGTGAGCCGAACCGAAGGTTGATTGGAAAATAAGGGCAAACCTATGGGTGAAAGCATGCATTATGTTCCTCTTTTTTAGTGTGAGCGTTGCATCTGATCCCTGAGGTTTAAATGATTAGACATTTGTGTGTGATTATGGAATCATCATTTGTGTAAGGGCATTCGAATGCTTTTGTTGAGCTTGAACTTGCATTAGTAGCAAGTATTGCGAACTTGAGAATCTTTGATAATGGTGTGTCACAACTTGAATTTTTGAGTACACAATTGATCTTTGCATGAGTAATTTGAGTCTTGTTGTGTATGTTCATGGTTGAGTCTTGTGTAGCACTGTTTGAGACATCCTATTTGAACGGCTGAACTTGAGTTTTACTTGAGGACAAGCAAAAGTTTAAGTTAGGAGTGTTGATGAGTCCTCAAATTGGACTCATTTAGGGCTTTATTTTAATAGAAATAGTGTCCTAAAATGCTTATTTTCTCTCAATATCTGATGAAAACTCTCAAGTTTCAGGTATTTGAAGTTTTAATGGAATCATGGACACTTAGGCGCAAAAAGGAACAAAAGGGCTGAACATAACGAAGAAACTGAAGCCTGAGCATCGCCAAGCACACTTGGCGAATCGCCGACTGCACATACTTCGCCCTATGTTCCAGTTCGCGAAGCCCTAAAGGAAAAGGATCAAAAAGGAGATGAAAGGAGCAGTTGGCGTATTGCCGATCAGTTCCACGAAGTAGAAATATACCGCCCAGAGGTCCAGGATGCAAAGATGTTGTAGGAAAGCACAAAAGGGCGACGAACCAGACAATGGGCGCCGAGTCAATCGGCGATTCCCACTTATCTCACCGAACGATCCACCGCAGCACTATTTTCTAAAACTATAAATACTAGCTCTTTATTAGTTTTAAGGGGTCCGAACATTATTGTTAATTTTCATTTTTAGAACATCAGTTTTTGTATTTTTTCTCTCAAGTTTGGAGAGGGTTTTGTGGGAGATTTGAAGAAAGGAGTTCATCTTCGCCAAGTTGGAAGTGGGTCCTCTCTATTCTTCTTCCTTTGCTTAAATTAAGGTTTAATTTCTTATACCCATTTGATTTCATTATCATTTTAGGTGTATTTTGTTATCCCTTGATGTGTGGCTAAAAACCCCCCATTCTTGGGGTGTGATTTAGCAAATATGTGTTGATATTATTGTTGGGTCTTGCTTGCTGATATGTTAGATGTATTTTAATGGTTATTTCACCTAGTGGTTGTGGTTTAATTTAAAGGGTTTGTAGTCGCAAATACAAAGCCACCCATGTGTTTTCAGCTTGCCCGAGAGGGAGGTCGTGAAACCAAGACCGCTAGACTGATGGCCTAAGGAGTGGGTCGACATGAGGTTCAGCCCGAGAGGGTGAGCCCTAGTCCCGTATCCTAACACTCAGCTCGAGAGAGTGAGTGGGGTAAGGCGTAGGCTGGCCTTCATGCGGCAAATGGGTGTCCGAGAGGAATGCATTTGAAACGGGGTAAGTTGCCCGAGAGGAAACTTATTTCCATCTAAAGCTTAGCCTAGTCACTATTATTTTGCAAATTTCGTATCAAAAACATTACCCAACTATTTATCTCAACTTGTATTGTGGTCACACCCCAAGAACTTCTCTCGATACTTGATTTTCTCTTTATTTTTGTTGTTTTTACTTCTTGTGACAAAAAAACCCATCGATATTTGACACTTTTGTGTCACCCATCGAATTTACTTTGTTTTTATTCGATAATTTATTAAGCTAAAACTAATTAGAATACAATTCTAGTTTAACTACTATTTTCACTACCACTCCCTTGGGACACGACCCCAACCCTTGGTTGGGTTACTATATTATCGACGATCGTAGACACTCGAACCGTAGGTTAGTGTCATTGGTCACGATAAGCATCACACATCTGCCGCATTACGCGGATGATACGCAAGAATTTGCATTCAAATTCCCATTGGAATATCGGTTAGATAGGAAGTCACAATTGGAGGTCATGTCCAAAAAATTATCTATGAAGGGGAGCGAATTCTTTGTACGGGCTGTGGGAAAATTGGACATGTTCTTAAAAGTTGTTCCTTCACCCCTCCACCAACCACTACATAACCTCCTGCAACTGAGCCAACATGCCAGACCACGGATGATCAATGGCACATAGTTTCCTTTCCTATGAGGAAATTAGGGAAGAATTCACAGCGGATCAAAGGTGAAGCCGGAAACAAGGTAAGAAATGCAGTATAAGACCAGGTAAATAAACCGAAAGCAAATCAAGGTACGTACTTTAACTCAAAAAGTTTTGATCTTTATGATGATAATGATACTGCTAATAAAAATCACAAATTTCCCCATCTCTTTCATAACAACAAAAAAGACCTTGGAATTGTGAAGAGTCAACTTGGCAACGCTGGGCCCCAACGAGGAGGGAAAGATTTTTCCCAATACCCCTCCGTTCCATTTAATGCTACCAAATTTGTTGAATCTCCTGACAATCCGCCCCCTCTCATTAATAGCAAGAACGAATCCCAAGGTAAATCCACTGCAAGGGATTCGGCCTCTGCCATTAATCGGGGTAGGCCTGAGAAGGTCTACCCTGACTTTTTAGTCCACCACTAACGGAAAAACCCCGGAAAAGCCCCTATGGAGGAAGATACTCCCTCCTCCCCTCCCAACCCCTCCAGCCCCTACTCCATAGTGGGCAATCATCACGCCAAGGCAGCTGAAGTGACCATGGGTGTCACTTCAATCAACCCAAGTCTAAGCCCCCATTCAAATGGGAAGGAAGCCACCACTTCCAAACCCATTACCTTGCAAAAACAAGCAAATTGAACTATTGAAAATGGTGAACCCACCGAAAACTCCCATCACAATGGTGTCGCAACCAACACCACCAGACTATGCTCCGTCATCATGGCTCGAGATGGCGATGCGGAGGCAACCCATCTCCTTCCACGCAAGGATAATGAACACACCAATAACCTTGAAAGTGAAGGACCCCTCATACCTGGCGCACATGGTCAAGGAAGGGCTAGATCATGCGATGGAGAGTCTGGGGAACCACGTCTGGATACAGACCTTAAGGCAAACCCAACTACTGGGAATGCAAAGCCCCTTTTCGCTACCAGAAGTGAACCTCCTCATGGCCCAGACCTTCCAAAATATGCCTTTCTTCCCAACTACTCCCCTACCACCGTCAGCGACCAATATGGTGTTTGTCCCATGGACGCAGCAGAACAACACTCCCCCCTAGGAACGTACGAACCCACCAAAGGGAGAGGGATCTATCACAAAATTTCTAAAAAGGAGTAACGAGGAGTTGAAACTCCTCTTAGCTTCCTTTGGAGAGGAAGATCTTTCGGTCGTCATATTGGAAAAACTATTTCTAAAAGAGTTTACAGAAACAAAAGAAGAAACTTTTGTGTTGTTATGGTCGGAGGGAATGGGAGGACTATCACTGAACCTGAGAAGCGAGAAAGGGACAACACCCCCAGCTGTAGCTCTGAAGCCACTCAAGAAGGTACAAGATTTATCGTCGATGGAGAAAGGGATGAATTCACTAATAAGCCCACCACCCCCAACAACTCCGATGAAGATCATAATCTGGAATGTTAGGGGGGCGAACAGTGCCACTTTTAGGAGCAGTGTAAAGCCATGTTCAAGATGCATCAGCCCTCCATGCTTGTTCTCCTGGAAACTAAGCTAACTGAGCACAAGAGACTTACTGAAGTCCTTCGATTTGATTCCCAGATCCAGTCTGCTACTAATGGGCTATATGGAGGTATAATGATCATGTGGAAAAAGGATTCCCTCAAGATTATTGACATCTCAATTACTCCTTGATGATCCCTCAAATTGGACTCATTTAGGGCCTTATTTTAATAGAATTAGTGTCCTCAAATGCCTCTTTTATCCCAATATCTGATAAAACCTCTTAAGTTTCAGGTATTTGAAGATTTAAGGAAAGAATGGATACTATGTCACAAAAAGGAACAAAAAGGGTGAAAAGAGTGAAGAAATGGATGTCTGAGCATCGCCAAGTCCACTTGGCGAATCACCAAAGAGCCTTACTCCGCCTTTTGTTCCAGTGTGTTGAACCCTGAAGGAAGAGGATCAAATCGACGGTGAAAAGGAGCAATCGGCGTGTCGCCGAATAGTTTTGCAAAGCAGTATTATACCGCTCAATTGTCCAGGATGCAAAGATGTTGTAGGCAAGCAAGGAAGGCGATGAACCAGACGATGGGTGAATCGCCGAGTAGATCGGCGATTCACACTAACCTCGCCGAATGATCCACTGTAGCATTAATTCTGAACACTATAAATACTAGCTTTATGTTAGTTTTAATTATCAATCTTCATTAGAATACTCACAATTAGATATTTTATTTTGTAACTCTTATTTTCTCTCAAGTTTGAGAGGGTTTTTGAAGACTTGAAAAAGAAAGGGTTTCATTTTCCCCAACTTGGAAGTGGATCTCCTTGATTCTTCTTTCTTTGACTAAATCAAGACTTATTTCTCTATACCCATTTGATTTCAACATCATTGAAGGTATAAGTTTCTATTTCTTGATGTGTGGCTAAAACCCCCCATTCTTGGGGTGTGATTTAGCAAATATGAGTTAAGGTTGTTGTTGGGTCTTGCTTGATGATAGCTTAAATGCAGTTTAATGGTGATTTCACCTAGTGGTTGTGGTTTAATTTAATGGGTTTGTAGTTGCAAATACAAAACCACCTATGTGTTTTCGGCTTGCGAGAGAGAGAGGTCACAAAACCAAGACCACTGCACTGATGGCCTAATGAGTGGGTCGACATGAGGTTCAGCCCGAGAGGGTGAGCCCTAGTCCCATACCCAAACACTCAGCTCGAGAGAGTGAGTGGGGTAAGGCGTAGGCTGGTCTTCATGCGGCAAGTGGATGTACGAGAGGAACCCATTTGAAATGGGGTAAGTTGCTCGAGAGAAAATTTATTTCCACTTAAAGCTTAGCCTAGTCACTATTAATCTACAGATTTTCTATCGAAAGCTTGTACCCAACAATCTAGATTAGCTTGTATTGCAGTCACATCCCAAGAATCTCCCGTCATACTTGATTTTCCTTATATTTAACTGTTTTTATTTGATTTGTGACAACCCCAAATCGATAGTTGACACTTTCGTGTCACCCCCATTGATTTATAATGTTTTTATTCATAAATCTCTTTAGCTATGACTAATTAGGATGAAATTCTAGTTTGCTATAAATTCTCAAAACCACTCCCTTGGGACATGACCCCAACCCTCGATTGGGTTACTATATTATCGATGATCATAGACACTCGAATCGTAGTTAGTGTCGTTGGTCACGATAAGCATCACTCCTCAGAGTATTCATCCTCAGAGTATTCATGTCATGGTCCAGGTAACCCCTGACTCTCATCCTTGGTTCTTTCCCGCCATTTATGCTAGTACTGACTACCAACTAGGACCATGCTTTAGGAAGACCTTAAATCCTTTGCAAATAATTGTAATGTGGAATGGATGATTGGGGTGACTTGAATGAAATTCTTAGTGGTAAGGAGAAGTTTGGAGGCAGAACTCTAAATAAAGGTAGAGCTAATGCCTTTAGAGACTGGCTAAACCATTGTAAACTCATTGACGTAGGGTTTAAAGGTTGTAAATACACTTGGATGAATAAAAGGTACATAATTAAACAAGACCTTATTTTGGAAAGACTTGACAGATATGCTACTAATAACCCTTGGTTACTCAGATTTCCCCATTCCACTGTGACTCAACTTCCTAGAACCAAGTCTGACCACTGCCCCCTCCTGGTCAGACTGTACTCGCCCCAAGCTGATAGGCTTAAGAAGCCCTTTAGAATGGAGCCTATGTGGTGTAGCCACTCCACCTTTAGTGACCTTATTAAGTAGTGCTTTGAGCACACCAACACCCTGAGTAATGCTATTGAGTCGTTCCATAAAGATTCCATGTGCTGGAACAAAACCACCTTTGGGAACATCTTCCACAAAATGAGAAAACTCTTACCTAGGCTAGATGGGATCCAGAAGTCTGACTTCTACCACTCTAGCCCTTTCCTCCATAAGCTAGAGTCTGAACTCCTCATAGAATATGACTCCATGCTAAGACTGGAAGAATGTTTCTGGAAAACTAAATCTAGGATTAATTGGCTGAAGGATGGAGATGCCAACACTAAGTTCTTCCATATCTCTACAATTAACAGAAGGAGGAAAAATAAGATTAATAATATTACTGATGACTCTGGGAACATTCTTACTGAGCAGGCTCTAATCTCCCATCATGTTGTTTCCTATTTCTCCAAGCTTTTTTCCACTGAAACTTCCTCCTCCAAGTGGCATACTAATAACTTGGAAATAGAGCCCAACCAATTGCAGCTCAAATCCAACCTCCCTCTAGACTCCCCTCTTAGGGAAACTGAAATCACTTTGGCTTTAAAATCTTTCAGCCCTCTCAAAGCCCCTGGCCCTGATGGCCTTCATCCCTTCTTTTACAAAAAATTCTAGCACATTGTGGGGGACAAAACCATATCATTTTATAAAGAGGTCTTCCAGAACACTACCATGCCCAGCCATATGAACTCCACTTTGTTGTGTCTTATTCCCAAATGCCAAAATGCCTCTACTATTAAGAGTTACAGGCCTATTGGCCTTTGCAACACTGCTTACAAACTTGTTACCAAGATCATTGTGAACAGAATTAAGCATGTCCTCCCATAAATCATTGGCCCTACCCAATCCAGCTTTCTCTCTAATAAAAGGGCTGCAAACAATGCCATCATCATCCAAGAATACATATCCCACTTCCAGAAGATGAAGGGTAAGAATGCCAACATGATTCTCAAATTGGACCTTGAAAAGGCCTTTGACAAACTTGAATGGTCCTTTTCAGAGAATCCCTCAACTTCTTCAATTTTCCCAGCAAACTGACTGACCTCATTTTGTCTTGTGTCTCCTCTAGCTCCATCTATGTACTAGTGAATGGTGAGAAGTCTGAGTACTTCAACCCCTCTAGGGGTATTAGGCAGGGTGACCCTATGTCCCCCTACCTCTTCATCATCTGTATGGAAAGACTCTCTAGAGCCATCAACAGGGAAATGGATAAAAAGTTTTGGACACCCATTAAAATCACCCCAGAGGCCCCAAACTCTCCCACCTCTTCTTTCCTGATGATCTCACCCTCTTTTCCAGGGCCAACACCCAAAATTGTCATATCATCCTGTCAATCATGAGTAATTTCTGTAGGAAGTCGGGTCAAAGCATCAACTATGGGAAGTCCAAAAGCATCTTCTCCTCTAACTGTAATGTTGTTACCAGCTTTGAGTGCTCCAACATCCTCAAAATCCAAGCCAATGATTCATATGGGAAATACCTTGGCTTCCCAATCTTCCATAGCAGGCCTACACATAGAGACTTCCAATTCCTCATTGACTCCATGAACTCTAGGCTAGCTTGCTGGAAAACCAATTTTCTTAACATGACTGGTAGGACTGTTCTTGCCAAGACATCCCTTAGCAGTAGTCCTTCTCACATCATGCAATTCACCAAGCTCCCTTCTAAAATTGCCAAAAGCATTGACAGAATCCAAAGAAACTTTGTGTGGGGCACTAGTTCTGAAAGGAAAAGACTCCATCTAATCAACTGGGACACCTTGACTAGCCCTAAGACCCATGGTGGACTGGGCCTCCAACAAACTGAAATCAAGAACAGAGCCCTCCACTCCAGTCTTGCTTGGAGGTTGCATATCAACCCTGGCTCACTTTGGGGTAGGCTACTTACCAGTAAATACTCCAAGCATATGGTGAACTGGAGGAATAAGCCCATCTCCAGAACTTGGAAATGCATCATGGATGGCTGGAAAGATAGTCAAGATGGCCAAAGATGGATTGTCCATAAAGGAAATAAGGTTAATCTCTTCTACCATAAATGAATCCCCAACTGTGAACCCCTGAGAAGTATTCTTCATAGCCCCTTCCTCGAAGGGGAAGACTCCTTAGAGTGTGTGACATCAACTACAACGGTAGCTGGGACTTTAACAAGCTCTCATTCACTCTCCCTGATAATATCAAGGCCAACATCAATGCCACCCACATCCTCCCTAGGGACCCTAACCAAGACAATCTAGTTTGGGGCCTTACCAATAATGGAAAGCTCATGACTAGTACTGTCTACTCTTTAATCAGGGAGAATATTAGCCTCACCAAACACCAAGCCACCATTGACAATGGTATGAAGGATTTTTGTTGGATATGGGCTTTATAATACCCAAACAAGATCAAAACCTTCATTTGGCTCATGCAGCATAACAAGCTCCCCACCTCCCACTACCTGAATAGAATTGGCCTTGCTGTTAATCCTGAATGCCAAGTCTGTAACCACCACTCGGAAGACATTGATCATATTTTTTTCAAATGCACCAATGTCTCAGCCTTCTGGAATGCCATTTCTTCCAAGATCCCTACCATTAATAAGCTTGATGATGACTACCTTTCTCACAAAGGTTGGAGATAAAATTGGGATCTCCTCAAAAGGAAAAGATACGACAAGCACCTTCACTGGGGCAACCTCTTTCCTGTCTGTCTGTGGGTAATTTGGATTCATAGAAACCACAATCTCTTCAATAAGAAGAAAGATTGCATCCCCCACACGAATGCAATCTGCCAAGCTACTGAATAACTTTGCACTGGCAGCAATCACGTACCCACAAAACCTCATAAGTAAACTATTCATGTCAAATGAGACTCCCCTTCTCATGATAGATTCAAGCTTAACATTGATGGCTCTGTAAATAACAGTGCTGGTGAGGGAGGCTTAAGTGATGTTATCAGGAATCACAAAGGGGATTGGGTTGTGGGATTCTCTGCTAAGGAGGCACACACCAACCCTTTGCAAGCTAAACTCGTAGCCCTTAGACAAGGCCTCATTATGGCCATCTCCAACAATCTTGTTCCCCTAGATATTAATCTGGACTCTCTCGAAGTGGTTAACATGCTCAACACAGGAAACTTCCTCTACAATAATATAATTTTCGAATGCAGGTCACTGATGGGAAAACTGGAAGCATCCCTGCCATCCCACATATTTAGGGAGCAAAACAAAGTTGTTGATGTGCTAAGCAAGGAATGCCTAAAGTGCACTGCTTTTGGAAAACCCAAGTTTTTGTTAGTTCCTCCTATGTATGCGAATAACGCTGTTTGGAATGACATCACAGGAACTACTTTTGTAAGGGAAACTACTGTTTGTAATTTTGTTAATTCTGGGCAACTACTGACCCAATCTGCTACTACTCACGTTGCTTGCAACGTGCCTTCTGTAACTTAATTATATATATATATTAGATATCCCTTTGATAAAAAAAAAATAACACTCTTCAAAGTTTTTATTTATTTAGGTAAATTTATCTCTCTCTTTTTTGTTGGTAAAGTTAATTTATTGTGTTTGTAGGTCAGAATATCTTTAAAAACAGAAGCATGAAAGGAGACAATGGATACGAACATGCTACTTTAGAAAGTATGTACATATACTTCTTTAGTCTTGTGGATCAACTTTTAATAACTACAATGATAGAAAGTTAATTAATTTATAATTTAAAATACAGTTGATTTCATGATTATTTCAACAAATATAAAAATATGATTAGTAAAAAGTGAAGTAGAATTGATTAATTATTCAATGATTTTTGCTTCATTTATAAATAATAAGATTTTTGCGAGCGAAATGCTTTTAGATAGAAGTAATGAAACTTGTATACCTATATCTTTGAAAGTACATCAATTTTTTTTTAGCTTTTTCAAAATTCTACATGCATATGTTAAGTTTTTAAAATATTATTTTTTAATTGGTATTTATGTTTTTATCAGTTTTTAAACTTTTTTTATATACCCCTTGAAATATTTAATGAAAATTAAAATTGCCCCAACAATAATTTTATAACTCTCTACATTCATTGTTCAATTTAAATGGAAAGGCATCTAAAAATATTATTTCTTTAAATTACTTTTCAATTTAAATTATTCTTTATAATTATAGGCATATTAGTTTTGACTTTTGAGAAATAAAAATGAGTAAACAGTTTGTTGTTTTTTCCAGGAAAAAAAAGGTGATCTTTAAAAGTCTATATTTATCTATATAATATTTTTTGGCATTAAAAAGTGAAGTGTCTTCTCTTTAATTTGGCTTTCTTTTCTTTTTCTTTCAATATAACTTATTTTATAAAAATAATTGTATCAATATCCTAATTGTCTTTTCATTTTTTATGATTAATGTTTATTATTTGTGTATTAATGTACAAATATTACTCCTATTATATTCCAAACAAGTCCAAAGTCACATTTTTAATCCTCTTAATTACTATGACTTTTATTCTTAGGAATTTATTGTATATTGAATGTAGTATTTATTTGAAATGTGAAAAATACTCTTTAATGTTTTTGTGTATAAGCTAAGCAAAACTAGAAGATATATGAATTTGTACGTGCCATTTAAAAAAAAAAATACGTAGCTAATTCTCTTTTTTATTCTATTATATGTTTATTTTTTCTTTTTTTTTTCTTTCTTACCTTCTTTTGTTTTCCAATAATAATATTTTTATTTATTTATTTCTCAGATATCTTGATATGACAATTTTTTAGGTTGGTGAACAAATAAAAATTCAAAAGTATATAGTGATGAAGAGGAGCAAGAAGCCGGAATTAAAAAAATATTTATATGAAAAATTAAGTAACTGAAATTATAGAGTATGAACCTTATAGATGACTTGGAATAACAATTCTCACAAAATATAGATATATTTAATTGATCTTTTTCTCGCGGTTCTTTTTTCCATCTTTCAAATTTTATTTATTTAGAAAGAAGAAAAAATCTGAATTTTATGAAGTATAACCATTGAGAAATTATTTAAAAAAATATATAATTAATAAAAGGACTTCAAGAAGAAGAAGAAATAGTGATTACATACCCTTCGGGGTGGCCCAGTGGTTTGAGCTTGGGACTTTCATGTTGGAGGTCTCAAGCTCGAAATCCCTTGTTTGCGAAAGCAAGGGGTTTGCCTTCTAGGTCGAGCTCGTCGCACCAGGCTTACCTAGTGTGGGTTACCTCTCCTATGTGGTTTGCGAGCTATTGCATAGGAGCGAAGATTTTACCCTGTGCGCACCCAAAGGGTGTCATAAAAAAAAATAGTGATTACATCTCAAGTTTACACACTTTTGAAAAATCATACTAATAATCTAATTAAAAAAGGGTTACAAAGAAGCAAAAAAAAAGGATCACATTTCAAGTTTACATAAATATAGAGAAATTATATTAAAAATATATAATTAAGAAAAAGATTCTTATAAAAAAAGGAAAAAAATAATCACATCTCGAGTTTACATTTCAATAATCTTAACCTTACTATCTCTTTTTTCCACTAAATTTATTTTTAATATTTAACTTTTGCAAGTTCACATATATTGGTTTCTTGTATAATTTTCATATTTAATCAAAATATTTTTCATAGCTTCTCTTTTATAAAATTGTGTGATTAATAAAAAGTAGTCTCCTTTTATTAAAGTAACCAAATGGCATTAGTATGTAATTTTATTGTAAGTTTTTTATAGCCGCGCGAACCGCGGCCGAGTACTAGTGGTATAAATAAATTGGTATATTGGAATGTTTTAGTTGGCATTAACATAAGATACCATTTTTGTCATTTTGTGTTTTATAGAAATCATAATTGATGTTACCCTGCCCATTTGAATTGATGAAATTACCCATGAAGGTAGCAGCAGCTGCTATAGGGACTCCCTCGTTATTTCCTTGCTGCAATTTTGCTCATTTGCCGGCCTCGACTTCACTTTCACTATCCCCAAGGCTTCCTGCTTCCATCTTCTCGCCTTTGCTCATCCCCATCTCAGGTTTCTCTCTTTCTTTCTGTCTCTCTCTCTATATATGTGTGTCAAACTAGGTAATTGATCTATTTCTCTGCTTCATACGCCAAAGTACGGTCTTTTTTTTTTTGTCTGACCTTTAGATGGAAACTTAAAGGACTGATATGTGAAATTGAAGGAAAATGGTTACATGTGTATTAGCAATACTTTTTGTTATAGGTGAAAATTCTATTTTTCTGGTTCATCAACTTTTCAAAATCAATATCTATGCGCCAATAAATATAATTCTGATGGTAAAGCCTTTTTTCCCCTTTTAGATGACTAGTAAGGAATTGACTACAGGATAATGAATAGATGGGTTTTACCTTCCTTTTGTTATAGGTAAATATTCTATTTTTCTGCTTTGATGGACCCTCCAAAAATGTTTATGCAAGGGTTTTTGCAGAAATAGGATATTAATGTAAAATCTGGGCTCGTTCTTGTTGCCTGAAGACGACAATTGAGTGACTGAAATGTGAAAATACAGAAATATGATTTATCATACTTCTTGTTCCATGTCTGGAATTTGCTCAAATGGATTTCAAAGAAAGCCTTTTTCATTTTCTTTGTCCCCCCATTTAAAATGTGAAACAACTAGAGAATGATAAAATAAACATTTGATATGTTTCATTCTATTTGTTTGTCTTTGGATTTTGCTTAATTGAGTATCAACTTAGATGGATCAGTTGTTTCATGAATAATATTAACTTTACAGGGAGGAAGAAGTTATTCTTACGTGCTGAGAATCTTGATTGTGAGAGCGTGGAACAAATGGATTTGAAGAAGGAATTTCCTGAATTAAAAAAGGATCTATACCCCTCTATAGAGCCATATTGTACTGGGTTTTTGAAAGTTTCGGACCTTCATACTATATACTGGGAGCAGTCAGGAAATCCTAATGGCCATGTGAGTTTTTTTCTATTTTTTCTTGTATTAAGATGGCACAACATAATCTTTCTATTGCCTATAAACAGTCAAGTACATCAAAGATGTCTTCTATTTGAGCTAGTACATCATGTTTACACCAAAAGTAAAAAAGTGCTAAGCAATTCATTTTGATCTTCTGCAAGTTGTTCTGTGCATCCTCAAAACACCTCTTGTTTCTTCCTGTCCAAATTGTCCACCATATATATGCTGGGACAATCTTCCATCTCTCCTCCTTCTCTGTTGCATTGCCATCCCTGTTCCAGCTGCTTAGGACTCCTTTGCTCCCAGGTTTTACCCACTTGATCCCCTTCATGAACATTCTCCATAGTTGCTCTGTCAATTTTGCAATGCAAGAAAAGGTGGTTGATTGTCTTTGTTTGCTCCCCACACAAAAAATACATCTGGAAGCCAACATATGTGAACTTATCATTCGTCCACAAACTAAGTTCCAAAAGGGGAAGTGGGATGTTTATACAAGTCTCAGAGTAAATTAACAAAGTCTAATTGTAAATTTGTAAATGCAGCATCAGATAATGATTTTAAAGGCAAAAACACAGAGAAGTATCAAGATTAGAAGAACTTGACTTGAAAAGCGAGTAGTGCAGTGCACACTCCTTTGAGCCGAAGCGCACGACTTATAGAAAATAAAGAAGTACCAAACATATATCAATGTAGTTTTTTAGTAGCAGAAGACATCGATGTATTAGTGTAAGTAAATACAATCCATGTAATTGCAGAAACTATCAAAATCAAAGAACTTCATTCTCGATTCTACGAGAATTCTTATGAAGCCTTTCATTTGCTTCTCTTCAATGGAAGTTTCTAATTTTAGCCTCCAATGTACAATAATGCCGATATTATTTCAACTCCTTGAAGTTGAGATTCAAAAGATTGACCGCTTCTCATTGGGATCACTTCACACGTCATTATTTCAAGCGCACACTTCTCTGAAGCACATGAATTTTCCCATGAAACGATAACCCCTCGCTTCACATCAATTGACCGTTTCAAGCAAAGAGTAATAACTTTTAATAACACTGGTATCAGATTACTACTCATACACGTGGACCATTTTCTCAGAGGAGCCCCAGTCCTCCTCACTAGGAGAAGATAAGAGGCTCCGGAGACTAGCATATGATGACTACATTTTCTTATAGCTCTACATATGATTAATCTGTTTCTATTTTTGGTAGAGAACATTGTTTATTTTTTTCGGGTCCAATGTAGGTTATATGTTTTTCTTGTTTTCTACTCTCTGATGCTTCCACATGATGCAAAATAGGGTGAAATTTGTTATTTCTAGCAAAGATGTTTGATGTAAAGTCATTTTGAAGATATGTTCCATATTTGCAGCCAGTAGTGTTTCTCCATGGAGGCCCTGGAGGTGGGACTTCACCCAATAACAGGAGGTTCTTTGATCCTGTCTTCTATCGAATCATTCTATTTGATCAGGTTGATATTATTAACTAAAGTGCTAATTCATGCACTTTGTGCTTTTTCAAATGTGAGCTGAGAGTCTATCGGTAACAACCTCTCTACCTCTGAGGTAGGGGTAAGGTCTGCGTACACTCTACCCTCCTTATGCTCCCCTTACTACACTAGGTATGTTGATGTACTTTTTCAAATGAAAACATTGGTATCTTCCAGAGAGGTGCGGGTAAAAGTAAGCCTCATGCTTGCTTGGAGGAGAACACAACATGGGATCTCGTTGGGGATTTTGAAAAATTAAGAGAGCACTTAACGATTCCGGAATGGCAGGTGCAAATCGCTCTCCTTCTGTGACTGCTAGGTCGATGGTACTTCATAAGCCTCTCATAGGTGTGAGTTTGCAGGTATTTGGTGGCTCATGGGGAAGCACTCTGGCTCTTGCATACAGCATATCACATCCTGACAAGGTCTACTAGCAATTATTCTTTAAGTTCCAAGATTTGTAGTTCAAACTTGTTAGAGGAAGTGATAGATTCTATTCCCAACATCATGTTAAATCTACGTTATTGCTAAAGATTTTAAATGACCTTTCTGTTAAAGGTTACTGGGATCATTCTTAGAGGGATATTTTTGTTGCGGAAGAAAGAAATTGACTGGTTTTATGAGGGTGGAGCTGCTGCAATATACCCTGATGGTAAGCTTCTGAATTTCATGCATGCTGGGAGACCAACCAACTGAACCTAGTGCACAGTTGTATTGAGTTGTTATAGAATCTGAGAAGTGTAAACTATTTCATCTGCTGCTGGATACAAAAGTAAGGAATTTAGCACGGGCATTCCTATTTGATTTTTCCATATGAAAATGACGAACAACTTTTATATCTACTTTTGGATCTTTGCAATACTCACTCGGAAGCCATTGCTTTAGCCAGTTCACTATTTCAAGTGTACAAATGAAATGCATTCTCCAGAATATATGCCTATTTTGCAATTTCTGGCAAAGTTGTGATTATCTGAGGCGCTTCTTTTAACCAACCTTTTCACCTAAGCAGATGGCTTATTCAAACTGTTTAAGCACATTTTATTAAGTGGTTAATTGCTTACCTAAATTTGGGAAAATGAGAAGTGTGTAGATCTGATCATCATTGAGTTGCTGTTTTCACTTGGTTGGTTGTTTAATGGGACTGCTGATGTGGTTTTCAAAGTTAAAACTACCTTTTCTGTCATCTGTTACAGTTTGGGAGCCATTCAGAGATCTGATTCCAGAGGAAGAAAGGAAGTGTTTTGTCAAGGCTTACCATAAGAGATTAAATACAGATACCCTAGAAACACAGGTAAGAAGTTACTGTTTCATTGCATGTCCTAGTTTCTTTTATTGATCCTGACATTTTTGAATATGCTAAAATTTCCTTTTTTTTTATGGGGGCAGAAAATGTTAAAAAAAGAAAAAATTAATTATTTGCTCTTTTCCCTTTGATATCCTTGATGTTTCCCTTACACAACCCCTGAAACTTTCTAACAAAATATGCAGGTGTTGTGCTTTCTATATAACTTGATTTTACTTGAATTCTCGATAATGGTAGAAGCTCTGTTTGTTCCTTTGTTAGCACCAGACAAGTATTGTTCTTAGGATAGAATGTTTGAAGTACTCATAACTACTGCACAAAATACACCATGCTCCTTTTTTCAATGAAGAAGTCACAATTTGGTGGCTTCAGAGTTTTAAGATGTCATCATGACTCATGAAAAGATATGACAGCAAAGTTGGAAGCACAAAGGATTTTAATATGATAGGAAGCAAAGAAGATATGACATCGGTTTGTGTCTGCAAACTCTGTCAGTGACAGTTTCTGATCCTTTTGCCTCCACAACATTAAATCAACTCCACATGTTGCTATAGTACTATTAAATACATTAAACTACTTGTTTGCTTGTCTCAAGTTCTTGAATGTTTTAGTATGCAGCAGCTAGAGCATGGACTAAATGGGAAATGATGACCTCTCATCTTCTCCCTAATGAAGAGAACATAAAGAGAGGAGATGATGATGATTTCTCCTTGGTGAGTACATCTATGAAGTGCATGTAGTATCCGGGTGACCTTCCCATTAAAGCATTGTTCTTTTGCATCTATATTCTGAAAACTCTATCTAAGAGCTGCAGTTTTACTGTTTTCCTTTTCTCTTTTGTCTACTGATAACTTGAAATTACACTATTTTTGGAAATTCAATGTGAACAATTATTTATCGTCATAGAGGCTGTTATCATTCATTATATAACCTCAATATATCTTGCTTTGTTCAGGCATTTGCAAGGATTGAGAACCACTACTTTATCAACAAGGGATTCTTCTCTTCAGATTCTTTCCTTCTAGATAATGTTGAAAAGATAAAGCATATCAAAACAATAATTGTTCAGGTAAATTCTGCTTTTGCTTTGCATTGCCGTCTCAAAGTTCAAGATTCCCCCAATATGTGAAGGCCTTGTCCGGAGACATAAAACATCTAAAAGACTTACTTTTCTTCCCAATGGTGGATGCGATTTTTTTTTTGATAAGTTTATTTGTGGAAAAATGTGATTTAAGGACTTACATAAAGAACATAATGGAGGACTTACATAAAGAACGTAATGGTAAGGGATGAATGTTTGCCAGCATTGTTCTGGCATGTCCCAAATCTGACACTTAAGTTGTGATCAGTATCGAACGAGCTACTACAAATGCTAGACATACCCGACTGTTCTATGAACTGCTACAATACGTGGAAACAATACAAAATATCAAGTATAAAAGTATTCTCATGATAAATATCTTAAAATGAGTAAAAAGTCAATTGAGAACGTAAACCCCAAAAATCTTGGAGTCATGGAGCAACTAAGAATCTGAGATACCACTATATGAGACACAACTCTAAATGAAATTAAATGAAGACTGTAAGTAAGATAGGAGCTGACGACTCCACAGACTGGTGGATGGCTCACCTCAACTGTAGAACTGGACGAGCAATCAACAACTATGTCGCCATAACAGTATCTAGACAGAGTAGTAAATAAACAACAACAGCATACCCAGTGAAATCCCCGTCTTACCCTTGAGACAGAGTAGTAAATGATGAGTCAAAATGACCCAGTAAGATTCTCAACCCTTCCCTGTCTTACCCTTGAGACAAGCTTTGAAAACTGTAGTGCATAGAGACATAATAAAGCTATAACAAGTATAAAACAGTTATACAAGTAAGCACGTAGACCTTACCCTTATCTTTGTGGGGTAGAAAGACTTCTTAGTGATAGACTCTCTGCTCAAGAAAAGTGTTTTTCAAAACATATTTGAAAAAACCAAGAGTAAAAAGCTATGATGAAAGTATTGAAGAGAAGAGAAGCATTGACAACAAAATAGTAAAGATTACTAATGTAAAAGGAACAACAATAGTAATAAACTTGAAGCATAATATAATGATAGAATAATAATAAAGTTGGTAAAGGGAAGAGGGAGAAGATCTGGTGCTCTAATTTGGTACAAATAGAACAAAAAATAAAAATAAAAAATATGACGAGATCTATAGATCTGGTTGAAACTTCTGAGAATTCCTGGGGTTAGATTGGAATCACCAAGCGAGTACCAAGAACCAAAAACCCAGAGGTTGAAGTCGTTGGAAAGACAGTGATCGGAAATTATAGAAAATTGTATGGATGGGTTCGGAATCACTAGAAGTCCATTGTAGAAGAAGAATCCAGCTTGAAAACACACTAGACCAGTGTTCACGCACCTGTGAGTGGATTTATGCGCTCGTCAGAACCCTAATTTCTGGCAGCACGTGTGAGGTAATCTGGTAGGGGTTTGATTCTCGACGATGATGAATTTGTGGCAGTGTTGGTTTTCACACAACACTGATGGATAAGAAGATGACACAAACTAGATATGGACAGTCGCCCCCCAAAAAGGCACGCTGACTGACCTTTCTACCCTAGATGTTTCTCACTGATGCTCTGCTACCATGTGAGAAACAAAGACTCAGCAAATATTATTAAAACACATAAATTACATTATTACATTGATCCATATTTATAGACAATCCATGTAGGACACTACATTCAATCCTATTCTAACAAACCCAAAAGCATAGAATGTCCAACTTGTAATTCTGAAGACATGAAATAAGATGAAAGCAGGTGTCACGCTCATGCCCAAACCCTTGGTTGGCCGGACCTGCACTCGGTGCCTTAACTTGACTGAGCAGAACAATTCTTCGTGGAATTTATGAACCAGGACAATGCATGGAACAATATGAAAACATTTCCATCAATGGATTTAAGTATGTTTCTTATCAAATAAAATGTGAAGTCTCAAAGTACAAAAAATCACAAGTATGGTGCCAGCAAACATAAAGGTAAGGCCCAAAACATACGTACATGACATGAGTGACTACGTCTATGAAGCCTCTGAACTGTTCATAAGAAGTAGAAGTGTCAGGACAAGGATCCAATATAGGGTATTAAAGTACGTAATACATGGAATAAGAAAGGAAAATGCCCCATAAACCAAATGGGGCTCACCAATGAGAATGCCTAGCATGGAGTCTTGTTGTCTTGACTCTTGAGGATTCGCACTTGCATCATGAAATATAGTTCCATAGAGCTATAATCACAAGAGACACATCAATTGTGTAGATAACAAATCGAAGAGATTATGACAATTCGGGTGTGAGAATGTCAAATTAGAAAGGTTTTCCTTACATACCTCAAGTGCTTCAGAGCTAATGGTAGTCCCACGGTTCCAAATGAGCCCAAGAATGCTAATCCCGACTCCAAGTTCAACAACTTGACACAATGATTTTGATATTTGACTACCCAGGTCAATATAGTAGTCCTTTTCTTTGAGACTTGAGATCCTTGAGATGAACTTGACGAAGTAATATCTTCTGTGAAAAGTGTTGCCATTGGTTTTGAGCTTGTGGGGAAATTTATCACTTGCAACAGTCTTGGGATGGTTCGTATTTTCCTAAAATGTCTAATGGGGACTAATATATTAACATAGAGTTGAATTTGGTATCATTGAATCCATCCAAATCTCAGTGTCGGTTAACTTTCCTTAACTCTTAAGGATTCTTGTATTCATTTTTATATAATAAAAGGGATTGGTCCATAAGTCGAACAAAATAAACTTGCTAATTAGTTTGATATAAGATTAAGTGATGAGCTAAACTACAAAAGTTCTTGGCAGGGCATGTGTATATATACATATATATGTTATAATTAATTCACATTAGATTCTCTAAATGGATAAACTTCTAAATATCTAATTCTCATTAAGTTCTCTACATGGTTAAACATCTAAATATCTCTGATTAGAGCACTAATCAATTATAAATATATTATGAAATTAAGATATACACTAACAGTTCATAAAAATTAAGTCATTGAGAAGATCTCGATTATGATACCTACTTGTATTTTTTGGTGTATTTGGTTAGAGAGGAACAAGAGATATTTTGATGGAGAGTCAACTGCTTTAGGCATTTTGATGGCTAGGTGCATTGCAAATTTGTTTAGGTGGTCCAACTTGTATCCTGCTGTTAATGCAGAACAACTTCAGGATTTTACTAACTCAATAGTTCTGGCTTAGATAGTTTGTATAGTTAGCCAGAGATTTTTTTGTAAGCTCAAATGACATATCTTGTAAATCTTGCATCTTCTTGATGTTGTCATTAATACCACTTACCTTATCAAAAAAAAAAATTAAGTCATTTAGAAATATATTTTGTCAAATTCTATCATTTTTCGAACCTAATCTCAAGAGTACAATTTTTTTTCTTTTGAGAAAAGTTCCCATTCTTAGGATATGTAAATTCTTATCTTTAGACATCCTCATGTCATGTATATAATTTAAAGGCATATCCGAAGTCTGGGTGTTACAGTAGGTAGATAGCATGATACTGTAAGTGTAAAATCATAGAATAGAAATAACAAAATAAGGGGTCCACATTGCTTGAAACTAGCCAAGTATCTCACCCTGGAGTCTCCAAAATAAGCTCCTAAGCCTGTACCCGAGCTCCATTGGTGCAAGGGTCAACATAGCACTAAAAGTGCAGCAAGTGCAACACGAAACAATAATAATGTGTACTCGATAGTAGTTAGACTAAGAGTACTCATATTCACAACCGACACAATAAAATAGAATTTATTAACAAAAGAGGGTGCGCACTTGTAGCAAATAAGCTATGGCATGTACGGCATGATAAATTAAATATGCATGATAACGACTCAAACTTTACTCAATGCTAGCACTCTTTGTACCATAATACGTGCACACACGCTATCTTGGGTGCCCGGATTATTATACATTGACTCACAAGCGACAAATTCTTATCCACATGCCATATGTGCTAACACCCAAGTTGTGGATCTCACCAGCTCAAGAACATATCAAATGAGAACATAACTGCTGACACCCAAGCCATGGGTCACACCAGACTCATCAGCTAATACCCGGTGATACCTAGTCGTGGATCATACTAGACCCATCAGCTCAACCCATGTATATAATGTGATTCATATATGCAAACAATTAGAAATGTGAGCAGTTTCAATCATTTAATCTGACATACATGCACCTTCAAATGTTACACCAGCATATAGATGATGCCTATAGCAATATGCTAGCATGATAGGTTGCACTGAAAAAACATGAAAAACAAGAATGCCAATAATTACCCTATATCTCGTATAGCATAAGCTACCTTGGTTCCCGCATATATGCTCGTCACCTTACATATACATAAGCCTATATATACATAATATGCAAAAAAAAAAACAGATTCAATTTGAGAACATCTCATTGAGGTCAAAATCTTAACTTACCTCTGTCTGAAGCAATTATTGCCTTCTCGAATCACCTTTCCTCTCCTTGAATTGATTACATGAGCTTGATCTATCAAAAAATATACTCTACGAGGTTAGACAAATTAAATGATGCCCATAGTTCAATTTTAAACCAAGTCAAAGTCAAAATTAACCAAAAAGTCAAACCCACGTCGACATCTGAAATCGATTACGTATTTAGGTTACCCTATATGTCCGAATCTATAATTAGATTCTAAATTCAAACTCAAATCGATGATTAAAACCCCCAATTCACTCTCTTAACAAAGGACAAGGATCCACAAATTTCTATTTTATATCTATGATGTAGGGTTAAATCTAGTATAGATTCATATTAAGTCATTAGAAATTGATAAAGAATCATTACCTCGGCGTTACATGATGTTACCCCTTCGATTCCTTCTCCATTGATTAGATCACTTCTCCCAAAATTGAGTTAGAATGTTGAAATTTCCGTGATTAGCCACTTTTATACTACAACACTTTCCGCAATTGCAGAGGTCAGCCTCACAATTAGGGCTCCTGCCACACGATTGTGAATTTGTGATGGCCCCCAAAATTTGACTACTTTGTAATTGTGTTGGCTCCTTCGCAATTGCGACCCAATGTCTGCAGAAGCCGCTACACCAAAAAAAATAATAAACATCCCGAACCATCCCAACAAGTCCCAAAACACTCTATGGACCTATGAAAAGTCTCAAAAACTCAAAAAGAGTAGGATGTTACACTAATTGACATGATTATTCGTAGACTTTACTTTTCCTTTTTCTAGCGAATTTTTTTTTTAATGACCGCGGTGTGGGAGCCAGCTTTCGCACACCTACACTAATTCCATGGGATATCTGCCACCTCCCACTAGCAACAGGTATCGATAATTTTGTCAACCAAGGCTAGGACACATGGGAAGAATCACCTAGTGTTTTTTTTGTCGATACTAAGTTTTGCACATGAGACCTCAGGGTTCTCAACCACTTCATTGACCACTAGGCCACACCCTTGGGTCCTCAGTATTGAAGCTAATAACTGAACATGCATTTTCAAGTAGTCAGATGTGACTATGCTCATCTGTTTTCTTGTCATTATATATTGTCAATCCAAGACGTATACTCCTTATATGTTTCTCCTTATGATCGTGCACTATATGTGAATCTTATATATTATGCATGCACTTGAGGTAAATTGTATTCTTGGATAATCTGATTACAAGAAAATCTTTGTAAACACCTTCAGGGAAGATATGATGTTTGCTGTCCAATGATGTCAGCATGGGATCTTCATAAAGCTTGGCCAGAGGCAGAGTTCATTGTAAGTGAAAAATGATTTCCTCAGTTAGGTAGATTTATTAATTCAAAATAATTGGAGGGGAGGAGTTTTGAGACAAATACTTCCGCCGTTGACGCAGGCAAGGAGGCACAAAAAGATAGGGTATTATCTTTCTGGGCCACCGTAAAATTATTAGCCAGCAAATGTATATGTTTTGTATATTTGGTACAAATATACATATAATATACATATTGTATGCATAAATATACCTGATCAGAAATATGTTGTATCTGGACTAGTGCTTGTAATTAATTTGGACCAACAAGCGAAAAATGAATAAAATTCCAAAAAGATCTGCCAACAACTAAACTTGAGGAGGAGGTTATTTTTTTATTTTTTTTTAACCCAACAGGTTACAAGACAAAAAAATAATAATCGAAGGGGCTTGTACAAGAGTTATGTTAAACTGGCAGTGGAGACATGAAACAACAAAAGGACCTTCGGGTATAAAACTGGTAGATTTTCCCATATGATTTAAGATTTCTATGAAGAGTTGGGATGGGAATCAGACCAAATAAACATTAATTTCATGTGAAAATCCTGTAGGTTGATTTAAATTTGGATGTGGGACATGAAAACTCATCCAACTCAAGGCATGTAGTTAAGGAATGAGTTCAATCTTATGGGTTATCGGATTTATTCTTTAGGAAGGCCTGGTTTGAATGGCCTAACCTCTAGGGGTTTGAATAATACTTTTAGCACTATAGATTACCTTGGAAAAAATAATAGATGAAGAAATGAGGCTTTCTTTACCACAGGAAAACTAATTTTTAAAGGAACAAGGCTTTTCATAAAAGAAAGAAGATTTTACACCTTGCATACATGGTCATATTATTGGCAACTGACAGTTTCTGCTGTGTGATTATAGGTTGTCCCAGGAGCAGGTCATTCGGCAAATGAACCAGGAATAGCAGCAGAACTTGTTGCGGCTAATGAAAAACTGAAAAATGTCCTTGAAGGAGTTTCTTGAGTGCAAGTGCCTACCAGTCATTGACTTTAGACGTTGGCATGGATGTTTGTGAGAGTTAGTACTTTAGATCCTTGCATTCCAGTATTCTAGGTTTTAGTCTCTTCACAGATGAACTAAGAGCAGCACCACATGTGTGGAAGAAAGAAAGTTTGCCTAAAAACAATGCCATGAGTTCTCTCCCCTTTTTTGTACGACTATTGGACGAGGCTAATTGAAAGAGTTCATTTGTGACATCATATATGGATTGTCGGTGCAGGCGACGTCTTGCACCAGAGGATTATTTAAGATATGCTATTCCATCTGAGGAATATTATTGGGAATTGTTGGTGCAATTTCCAGTCATGGACACAAAATAGAGATAATCTTGTATACCTTTTTCGCGACGTAGAATTCAGAATAGATAACCAACCATTTAAGAAAGGAAAATGATTTTTGAGCAGAAAGCTTGTGGGCAGAACGGGTACTATAAAGTCACTTCATAAGGGTGGTGGGTGCATTATTGACACTTCCTACTCATTCTATGTGTTGCGTTATATCGTAAACCCCAACAGCTACACTTGATGCTAACTTTAACCCCTTCTCTCTCTGTGTAATTATTATTCCTCTCCTCAACGCATTATGCACTGGAAAAGAAATTCTGAAGCACGCTAAGAGGGTATTTGGATTCGTTTAAAAGTTGGTCAAAGTCAGTTTTTGACTTCTCGAAGTGTTTGACAAATATAAAATTAACTTAAAATCAGTCAAAAATGACTTAGAATAATTTAGGAAGTGTTTGGCAAGGTTAAAAATAACTTAAAAATCAAATGACTTAAAAGTCATTTGAGTTTGACTTTTTATTTTTTACTTAAAAACTACTTTTTAAAATTAATCCAAACGGGATCTAAGAATGAGGATTATGCATAGAACATATAATATGATCCTAAGAGGACATAAATGAAAACATGATATGCATGATCAAGTTAAATCATAGTAAACCTTTAAAGAAGAATCATAAGTCATGAACATGGTCAATGCATCCTAAAATCATATTGAAAGCTTCATAAAATCCTTTAAGAACAACTTAGTTCATTTTGTGGGATATTTACTATTAATCGACATAGATCAAGTGAGCTATAACGTGGAATATGGTGTCTTGCTCGCACACCGAAAAGATATGTCCCTACTTTCCAAGGCAAGGACCTTAACTTCTAGCTTAGGTGGATCCACTAGCTATGCCTTTCTAAGAAAAACCTATAGGGACACATAGTTAGGGATAATGAGATTGCTACTAAAGACTCGGTCTCTACGAATGGGAGAGTTTCCATCTCTGTCACGCCCCGAGGCTACCCCTTCACGTAAACACGGGACTTAGGGTCACGAGTGGCCTCAAGCTAACACTGAGTTGGCATATCAAAAGCATACTTAAACAACTGAACAAAAGATGCTATGCGGAAGCTTAAAACATGAGATAAACTAAATGATGGGGAATACCCAAAAATAGATTTGAATATATAAATACTGAATCAAAGTTAATGATATTGGACTACAACTCAAAGTACTAAAGCTGAATCTATCTATGTCTGAAATAAGCCTCTAACTGACTAGAGATGCTGGGACATGCCCACAACTAACTCTAGTAAAAAACTGAAACTAAAATGAAAGACTGAAATAGAAAACATGTCTATTGTCCTCGAAGTATAAGAACCCACCACTAATGCGACTGAATACGGATCGGGAACCGATCTACACATGATCTATATGCTGAGGACCTAGACTTACATCACGAAATAATGTAGCGCAAAGTATGCTTCAGTACTTGAAATGTATTGAGCATGCAGGATAGGATAAAGCTGAACAAACATTTAACTGAACAAAGCGTACTGAGCAATGATATAATCTGAACCTGATAAAGATGATGAAGTATACTGAATATGAACTAAACTGAATGCAATGACCAAGTACATAACATGCTGAGATTGAATACTAAAGTATATCTGAAAACCTTGTCAAATGCACTAGAGTCTGACTGTGGAAACTACTACTAACTGACATAAAACCACGTGAGCTGAATGTGGAGTCCGATGTATACGCCCAATCGAGAGGACCCAATATACCTTGCCAAGGTATAAAGACATGACTTATGTGATCACTAAATCTGATGCCCAACAGAGGGGACTTATAAACCTACGGGGGCACGTAGTTCTGGGACTATGAGGGTGACTGACCCTAGTCCAACTCGGTGTTAAGCCTACTCCCAACTGGAATTGTGTACAATACAACATAACTGAAATATACTGGATAATTCATTATTCTAACATGCTAACTGAAAATGCAACATTTAAGTATCGATAATGAAACATTTGAAATCTGAGGCATGTATAAATGTTTATCTGTCCTAGCTAGTGTAATCCATGAACTTAACGAATCTACACAACTAGGATTCTGAGTTTCATACAAGGAACTAAGCAACAATATTATGAAAACATGATAATCTAAGTAAGAGCACTACAACAACTAAATCACAATAATTCTCTAAAGTTTAAGAAACCCTAGGTCTAAACATTATGAAGGGAATCAAGAATCTGACTGAATTCTAGGGACCTAATGGGTGAAAGGAACCCACCAGTGAAATTCCACAAACCTGGTGATGAATTTCATGGAGAAATCTGTCGATTTCGGGGCTGGAACTGAAGAAAACTTGTTGCGTTCTTGGAGGGTTTTGGGTCGACTGTTTCTTTTCCTTTTGCTTTGGTTTGAGTGATTTTTTTGTGAATGAATCGCTTAGGGAAAGATCTGATTAAGTTACTAGGCTTAAATTGACCAAAACTACATAGTTTATGGGTTAAACAATGTAGTTTAGGTGTCCAACGCATAGGGGAAAAGATCAAAACGACCCTAACTTAAAAGTTGTCGGGGCCAACAATGGGCCTGACCGACGGACCGTGGATGGACATACTGTCCGTCCTGTCATCTCGTCATTTGTCTTCAGAGAGTTGGGAACTGGGGTCTGAACCACGGACCTGGACCACGAATCGTGGTCCTATCTACGGTTCGTAGGTCCTGGCGTGGTTCTGGACTCTTTCTGAAATTTTTGGGTGGCCAGGCACGAACCCTTTCTACGGTCCGTGGTTCAGACCACAGGTTGTGGGTGGGCCTCGACGGTGGCATCTACAAGTTCTGAAGTTCTATATTTTTGGTCGTTTTCGAATACGGGGTGTTCCATTATCTACCACTGGGAACATTTGTCCTCAAATGAAGTCTAAACTAGCCGAATATGGAGGGAAGGAGCTGCAATCCCTACCATTAAGTATTAGAACTGAAATATGACCGAACTGAGTTCCAAGAACATGCAAATATGCTGAGAATGAAGGAACAACTGAAGGAACTAGTTGTTGAGATTGATTTTACGTAAGAGTAAACTGAGAAGCTGGAGAGGAACTATTACATGAAGTTGAAACGGAATCAGAAGGAAAGAGATGAGGATATTTGGCCTTCTTGGCTGCTTCTGCTTCCCACGTAGCTCCCTCTACAGACTGACTCCTACACAAACCTTAACTGAAACGACTTCTTTATTTCTCAACCTACGAACCTGACGATCAAGAATTTCAACTGGCACCTCATCATAAGTGAGACTATCCTTCACATCCACACTTTATAATGGTACTATAGATGTCGGATCACCCACACACTTCTTCAACAATGAAATATGAAAGACCGGGTGAACCGCTGCTAGTTCTGTTGACAACTCTAACTTATAAACCACTTTACCAACCCTTTTCAAGATTTTGTAGGGATCCATATATCTAGGACTGAGTTTCCCTTTCTTGACAAATCTCATCACCCCCTTTATAGGTGACACTTTCAGAAAGACCCAATCACCGATCTCAAATTCCAAGTCCCTTCTCCTTACATCTGCATAAGACTTTTGACTACTCTGAGCTGTCTTAAGTCGATCCCTGATGAGCGAAATTTTTCCATATCATCATGAACCGAATCTGGCCCTATCAAGGCTGCTTCACCTACTTCAAACCAACCAACTGAAGATCTACATCTACGCCCATACAATGCCTCGTAAGGGCCCATCTGAATACTCGAATGGTAGCTATTATTGTAGGTGAACTCTATGAGAAGTAGGTGATCATCCCAACTGCCCTTGAAATTGATCACGCAAGCTCTTAACATGTCCTCTAAGGTCTGAATGGTATGCTCTGCCTGACCATCCGTCTGTGGATGAAATGTTGTGCTAAGATTTACCTGAGTACCAAGACCTTTCTGAAATGATCTCCAGAAATGAGAGGTAAACTGAGGACCTCTATCTGAGATAATAGATAAAGGAACCCCATGTAACCTGACTATCTCATTAATGTAGAGTTTAGCGTAGTCCTCAGCTGAATCTGTAGTCTTAACAGCCAAAAAGTGAGCGGACTTAGTAACTCTGTCTACTATTACCCAAATTGAGTCATGTTGTCTGCGAGTACGAGGTTAACCCGTAATGAAGTCCATGTTTATCACTTCCCACTTCCATGTAGTAATGTTAATCTCTTGAGTCATACCTCTTGGTTTCTGATGTTCTACCTTAACCTGTTGACAATTGGGGCACTTAGCCACAAAATCTGCTATGTCCCTCTACATGCCATTCCACCAAAGACTTCTCGCAGATCACAGTACATCTTAGTGGCACCTGGATGAATAGAATACCTGGAGTTATGGGCTTCGGTAAGGATCTGCTGCCTCAACTCACCCACCTTAGGAACACAAAAGTGACCCTGGTAACGAAGTACACCATCTCCCCCGGGAGAAAACCTCAACTTTCTGCTGATGAACTGCACCCTTCAATAGAAGCAATATAGGATCACTGTCTTGTTTTTCCTTAACCTTCGCTACCAGTGAAGACTCAGATCTATTCTGAACTAACACACCACCATCTTACATGTCCGTAAGGCCAACTCCTAAGCGAGCAAGCCGGTGAACATATTTTGCTAATTCCTTCCTGTCTTCCTCAACATGAGCTACACTACCCGTAGATAATCTGCTAGGAGCATCAACCACTACATTGGCCTTACCTGGGTGGTAAAGCACATTCATGTCATAGTCCTTGAGGAATTCAAGCCATCCTCTGGCGAATATTCAACTCTTTCTGGGTGAACACATACTTGAGGCTCTTATGATCTATGAACACATCTACGTGAACACCATACAAGTAATGTCTCCAAATCTTTAGGGAAATACTATGGCTGCAAGCTCGAGGTCATGAGTTGGATAGTTCTTCTCATGTACCTTAAGTTGTCTAGAAGCATAAGCTATAACCTTACCTTGCTGCATCAACACACAACCTAGGCCGACTCTGGATGCATCACAATAGATTACATAACCATATGAACCCTCTGGTAGAGTCAAAATAGGAGTTGTAGTTAACCTAGTTTTCAGTTCTGAGAAGCTCTTCTCACACTCATCTAACCACTGAAACTTAATATTTTTCCAAGTCAACTTAGTCAATGGGGAAGCTATGGATGAAAATCCTTCCACAAACCTTACGTAATAACCGGCTAAACCCAAGAAACTTCTGACATCTGTAGGAGAGGTGGATCTGGGCCATTGCTTGACTTCCTCTATTTTTTGAGAATTCACTCGGATCCGTTCGCTAGATACAATATGACCAAGGAAGCCAACTGATTGTAACCAAAACTCACATTTGCTAAACTTAGCGAATACCTGGTGATCTTTGAGAGTCTGCAAAACAACTCTTAGATGAATCACATGCTCCTCCTCATTCCTAGAGTAAATGAAGATATCATCAATAAAGACGATAACAAACAAGTCCAAATACTATTTGAACACCATGTTCATTAAGTCCATGAAAGCTGAAGGAGCATTGGTCAGTCCAAATGACATAAATACAAATTTATAATGACCATACCAAGTTCTGAAGGCTGTTTTTGGGAAGTCACTATCTCTGACTCTGAGCAATTGATAATCGGATCTGAGGCTATATTTGAAAAGTGACTAGCACCCTGAAGTTGGTCGAACAAGTCATCAATCCTGGGGATAGGGTACTTATTCTTGATTGTGACTTTGTTCAACTGCCGATAGTCAATGCACATCCTGAGAGAACCATCTTTCTTTATTACGAACAACACTGGAGCAACCCATGGAGAGTTACTAGGTCTGTGCTCTTTCCATTCCTTAAGCTCAGCTGGAGCCATTATGTAGGGAAGAATCAAAATAGGCTGGGTATCTGGAAGGAGATCAATTCCGAAGTTGATTTCCCTTTCGGGAGGACCTCCGGGAAGATCTTCTGGAAACACTTCTAGAAACTCATTTACTATAGGAACTGACTCGAGAGTTGGGGTTTCAGAGTTTGAATCCTTAACCCGAACAAGATGATAAACATACCCTTTAGAGATCATCTTTCTGGCCTTAAGTTAAGAGATAAATTGACCCATAGGCACTGAGCTACTACCTTTCCATTCTAAGACTAACTCGTTTGGAAACTGAAAACGAACGATCCTAGTTCTACAATCGACTGAGGCATAACAGGAATGTAACCAATCCATGCCTAGAATGATATCAAAATCTACCATTTCTAACTCGATAAGATCTGCTGAGGTTACTTTCTGAGAGTCAGGGCAATTTCTGTATACCCGTCTAGCTATAACTGGGTCACCAATTGGAGAAGAGACTGAGAAGGGTTCTGAAAGAGATTCTGGACTGACACTGAAGTTTACTGCTATATAGGGAGTTACAAAGGAAAGAGTAGCCCCTGGATCTAACAAAGCATAAACATCTAAATAAAAGACTCGTACTGTACCAAGGACCACATCACGAAAATCTTTCTGGTCCTAGCGAGCTTGGAGAGCATACAGCCTATTCTGGCGTTGACCGCCACTTGTACCAGACGAAGTACCCTGTTGAGTTGGGAGACCTGCTGGTGCTGCTGGAGTTGTAGATTGAACACTATTAGTGTTACCTCCTTGTCCCTGTTTAGAAGAAGGGCAACCTCTCAACCTGTGACCAGACTGACCACATCCAAAACATCATTTATTTCCTGCAAGACATTCACCCGGATGGTTCTTACCACACTTTGGACAAGTCGGGTAGGCCCTGTTACCCGAAGTACTCCCTTGAGACTTAGAGTCGATGCCCTACCTTTCTGATCTTGTCGAAACCTGGGGGATGGAGCACTAGCTGATGAAGGTGCTGGAGCTGAAGATTTCTACTGAAATTGTGAGCAATTTCCACCACCCGATATTTGTTGAGAGTACTCATAGTTGCCTGTTCTAGCCTTCTTATTGTCCTTAGATAGTTCTCTAAGATTATCTCCCTCAACCTCCTGAGCATGAGTCATGAGCCTAGAGATATTCATGTCCTCTAACAACATAGCATTTCTGCACTATGTCTTTACCAAGTCAGATACCCCAAATAGAAACTTACTCATTTGTGCCCTTTGATCGTCAACCATGTGTAGAGTATACCTCGAGAGTTGGGTGAACTTAAGTCCGTACTCTTGGACGTACATGATACCTTGCCTCAAATTCATGAATTCTTGTGCCTTAGCCTTTCTCAACTCCCTTGGGGAGAACCTGTCCAAAAAGATCCAATGAAACACTCACATGTCACAGGAGTTGCATCCATACCTCTGTTTTCTTTCCACTGAGTAAACCAAATGTGAGCTACATCCTTAAGATGGTAGGATGCCAACTCTACCTTATCATTTCCAGTCACTTGCATCACTCCAAAGATTTTCTTAACCTCATAAATAAAGTTTTGGGGGTCCTCATCAACTTGCAACCCTAGAAACTCAGGCGGATACATCCTAACAAAATCTCGGATCTTAGATGCCATTGATCCACCATTAGCATTTGTAGGAACTGGAACCTGCTGATTGTTCTGATTGGCCACACTCTGAGCCAAAAATTGGATAGCATTCTGAAACTATGCATTTGAAACCTCATGGTCTGGGACTGAAGGAACTGCGTTAGCGTTGCAGGCATTAGCATTCCTTGCATAAGCTCTATGAGGAGGCATGATCAGAAATACATAACGTTAAATTTGAAAGGAGATCATACCCACACAAAATAAGAATAACAAGAAAGTGAAGTTTTTCCTAAAACACTTCGTAGCCTCCCCCTCATAGGTGTAGCGTGTTTCACACTCATGAAAGGGACTCTACTTAGTGCATCTTTTCAGACATCTTAGGACTCTTAAACCTAAGGCTCTGATACCAAGTTTGTCACGCCTCGAAGATACCCCTTTGACGTAAATACGGGACCTAGGATCACGAGTGACCCCAAGCTAACCCTGAGCTGGCATATCAAAAGCATACTTAAACAACTGAACACTATGCGGGAGCATAAAACATGAGATAAACTGAATGATGGGGAATACCTAAAAATAGATCTGAATATATAAATACTAAATCAGATTTAATGATACTGGACTACAACTCAAAATACAAAAGCTGAATCTATCTATGTCTGAAATAAGCCTCTAACTTACTAGAGATGCTGGGACATGCCCCCAACTAACTCTAGTAAACACTGAAACTAAAATGAAAGACTGAAATAGAAAACATATCTATTGTCCTCGAAGTATGATGACTCACCACTAATGCTGCTGAATACGGATCGGGAACAAATCTACACATGATCTGAATACTGAGGACCTGAGCCTACATCACGAAAAGAAGTAGCGCAGAGTATGCGCTAGTACTTGATAGGTACTGAGCATGCATGATAGGATAAAACTATACAAACATATAATTGAACAAAGTGTACTGAGCAATGATATAATCTGAACCTGATAAAGATGTTGAAGTATACTAAATATGAACTAACTAAATGCAATAACCAAGTACATAACATGCTGAGACTGAATACTGAAGTATATCTAAAAACCTGGTCAAATGCAATAGAGTTTGACTGTGGGAGCTACTAGTAAACGACATAAAACTACGCGAGTTGAATGTGGAGTCCGATGTATACGCCCCATCGAGAGGACCCAATATACCTTGTCAGGGGTATAAAGGCATGACTGGCGTGATCACTAAATTTGATGTCCAACAGAGGGGACATATAAACCTATGGAGGCACGTAGTTTTGGGACTATGACCCTAGTCCAACTCGGTGTTAAGCCTACTCCCAACTGGAATTGTGTACAATACAACATAACTGAAATATACTAGATAGCTCAATATTCTGACATGTTAACTGAAAATGCAACATTTAAGTACCGATAATGAAACATTTGAAATCTGAGGTATGTATATTTATTTATCTGTCCTAGCTAGTGTAATCCATGAACTAAACGAATCTACACAACTAGGATTCTGAGTTTCATACAAGGAACTAAGCAACATTGTTATGAAAACATGATAATCTGAGTAAGAGCACTACAACAACTAAATCACAGCAATTCTCTAAAGTTCTAGAAACCCTAGGTCGAAACAATATGAAGGAAATCAAGAATCTGACAGAATTCTAGGGACCTAACGAGTGAAAGGAATCCACTAGTGAAATCCATATACTTGGTGACGAATTTCACGGAGAAATCTTTCAATTTCGGGGCTGAAATTGAAGAAAACTTGTTGCGTTCTTGGAGGGTTTTAGGTCGACTATTTCTTCTCCTTTTGCTCTGGTTTGATCGATTTTTTTGTGAATGAATCGCTTAGGGAAAGATCTAATTAAGTTACTAGGCTTAAACTGACCAAAACTACGTAGTTTAGGGGTTAAACGACGTAGTTTAGGTGTCCAACGCATAGGGGAAAAGACCAAAACGACCTTAACTTAAAAGTTGTCGGGGCCAACGACGGACCGTGGATGGACCTAAGGCCCATCATGTCATCTCGTCGTTTGGATTTAGAAAGTTAGGAACTGGGGTCTGAACCACGGACCTGGACCACATACCGTGGTCCCACCTACGGTCCGTAGGTCCTGACGTGGTTCTGGACTCTTTCTGAAATTTCTGGGTTGCCAGCCACGGACCCTTTCTACGATCCGTGGTTAAGACCACAGGTCATGGGTGGGTCTCGTCGATGGCACCTGCACGTTCTAAAGTTCTGCATTTATGGTCATTTTCGAATACGGGGTGTTACATCAATATTCTCTCGGTGCTAAGTAAAAATCTCAATGGAATAGTGATATTCATAAACTTATCATAATACATATACAAGCACAATCAAGCCACTAATTCAAGCTTAAAACATCATAGAGTGGCTCCTTAAATCATGAATCATGCATGTGTGAGAAAACCTTTCACCAAATCATGATTCATTAACATGTTAGAAAATCCTTTCATAATTTCATTGATGATCATAAAACATTCATTTTCATAAAGCATGCATAACTTTCATGAAAACATCATTCATATATTCATAGTTTCTTCATAAATTCATATTATTAAGGGTTCATAATCAAAATCATGAATAATGCATTGGTTCATGTGAAAGCAATAGGAAAGCATGTAATTGAGACCAAACAATCATAATAAGAACAAAATCAAATAATTGAATCAATACAATTTGAACCCATGAAGAATTGAATGAAAACCTAATCAATTTGATGAAATTGTACTTGGAGAATTGAGAAATTATTGGGTCTGAATGGGTGAATGAAATTCATTGATGAAATCCTACAGACCTTGAGGATCAAATCCCAAAAGAAATGGAGGAATATGAGACTTGAAGCTTGAAACCCTAGTCTTCTTCTTGGACTTGAGAGAGAATTGGAGAAGATGAATGTGGATGAGATTTGGGATTTGAGTGAATGAGAGAGTTGGGGTAATTTTAGGAGTAAAAGGATAAGTATAAGACATAGAATTAGGTTCAAAACGACATAGTATAGGCATTAAATTCATAGGAAAAGACTCAAATACCCTTTAGAAATAACTGTTATAGGACCCTACGGTTTGGACCTACAGACCGTAGAAATTCCTACGAACTGTACTGGTCAACCGTAGGTAGAGTTACTGAGGCCTAAAATTGGCCAACTTCCTACAACACCCTTCTACGAATCGTCTAAATTACTACGATTCGTAGACCCTATCTGTAGACCTCAACTTTAACCCAAAATTTTCACTAAGTCAAGCACACCCCTACGAAACTCATCAATGACTCGTTCAAATTTCTACGGCTCGTCCTGTCCATTCATAGGCCAAACTTCAGAAACATGAAATTCCAAATACTCACCTCCAAGTTTACGACTCCATTCCTACGACCCATAGAACCTCCTACGGTCCGTAGAAAGGACTCATAGAACCTACCTTAGAGCCAAAAACTGAACTTCACCTTTTTCAACCTAACTTTTCAATTTCTGAGGTGTAACAATATCTCCCCCTTGGGAATATTCATCCTCGAATGAGACTTAAGCTAGCATGATAAGACCATAAAACATTAAATTTCATAAATCATACATAACTTTCATGAAAACATCAATCATAGATTCATAGCTTCTTCATAAATTCATGTCTTTAAAGGTTCATAATAACAATCATGAATATTGCATGGGATCATGTGAAAGCAATTGAAAAACATGTAATTGAGACCAAAATAATAAGATCAAAATCAAACAATTAAATCAACACAATTGAAATTATGAAGAATTGAATGAAAACCTAATTAATTTGATGAAATGGAACTTGAAGAATTAATGAAACCCTGCATACCTTGAGGATCAAACCCCAAAAAAAAAATGGAGGAATAGGCGACTTGAAACTTGAAACTCTAGTCTTCTTCTTGAACTTGAGAGAGAATTGGAAAAGATGAATGTGGATAAGATTTGGGAATTTGAGTGAATGAGAGAGTTGGGGTAATTTTAGGAGTAGAAGGGTAGTTATAGGACATAGAATTAGGGTCAAAATGACATAGTATAGACATTAAATGAATAGAAAAATACTCAATTACCCTTAAGAAATAGTTGCCGAAGGACCTTGCGGGTTGGACCTACGGACTGTACTGATCAACCGTAGGTCGAGTTGCTTCGGCCTAAAATTGGTCGACTTCATATGATACCCTTCTAAGGACCGTCTAAATTACTATGGTTCTTAGACCCTATTCGTAGACCTCAACTTTAACCCAAAAATTTCACTAAGTTTGAAACATTCCTATAGAACCCATCTACTACCCGTTCATATTTCTATGGCTCGTCTTGTCCATTCGTAAGTCGAACTTCAGACACTTGAAATTCCAAAAAATCACCTCCAATTCTATGACTCCCTTCCTATGACCAGTAGAACCTCCTACGGTCCATAGAAAGGACTCGTAGAACCTTCCTTAGAGCCAAAATCTCAATTTTCCCTTATTCAACTTGATTTTTCAATTTATGAGGTGCTACAATATATATATATATATACTAGTTTTTCGACATGTGCGTTGCACGTGATTATCAATTCAGAAAATTTAAGCGAAGATTTGTTTAATAAGTTTTGCACAAAATAATATTGCAGATTTTTTTGTGAATGTTCAATGTGGATCATCATATATATCTTTTCTTCACACGAACCTATGAAGATGGTCAATGAAAAAATTTATTAGTTAAATGCAATAATGTATATATTTATTTCAATTTGATGAGGTTCAATCATGTAATTAGTAGTGTCTCACTAATATTACCTTATAGACGATATTTGTTGTGTATTTTTCTTGCCATCTAACCAGATGTGCTTTGCAGGTGTATTCCACTTTATCTGTTTAGATGTCATATGAGCAAGTGGAGAACAACTACATTTTATTTTTTAGAACTATTTTTGTATATTAATTTTTATTTTATAAGTTATAACATAATAGATGACATTCTTTTTGTTGTCTCTCATATTTAACTTTTTGATTGACTATGTACATAAATCAAAGACAGTTATCTGACTGTCCATAGTTAACTGAGAAAGATTTCCTTTTTTTTATCGAAAAAAATAAAAATTTAAATTAAAAAATATATTCTATCTGTGAAATCATATATATAATCACTTGTTTATCTTACACCCAATAAAGATATAGTTCATATACTTGTAAACAATTTTTAATTTATTCAACCAAGCATGATTCGTCCAAGGAAAAATAACAACACCGTGTCATCACATATATAGGGGCGGTATAATAATATGAAAAATTATTGGTCAAAAGTTAATGTAATAACTATGAGAATTCATAATATTATAACTAAATAGTATAAAAGAGTGTGAATAACATTTTCAATAAGTAGTACTAAGAGAATTTATAATGTTACAACTAAAAAATTAATGTGCAATAGATGAATTTCTAATAAATTTTATACTTACATAAATAAATAGGACTTTTAATTAATGATACTATTTTTATTTTATTTTTTATTTTTACCCTCCTCCCTAGGAGCTCCCATCCCTTTTCTCCCTTGGTGACTCAAACTCGCAACCTTCGGGTTGGAAGTGAGGGGTGCTTACCATCCGAGCAACTCCCTCTCGTCTTAATGATACTATTTTATTATAGTTATTAGATTTTAATTTAGTGTAGGGACAAAATGAAAATGTTTATTCCATATTACTGAATATAAAATTTATTTTGTTAATGATAAATTTTAAATGATTCATATATATTCACATATTTTCACAATTGTTGTGAGTTATTTTTAAAAAATAAATATGTTTTCATTAATGAAAATGTATATCTCATAAAAATTAGCTATTAAATAAATAATAAAAATTAATCTAATACAAACTTCAACTGGCGTTATTAGAAGTCATATGAACTTTTCTTCATCGAAAATACTGAAATATTAAGAAATACTAAATTAGTAAAACAAAAAGGCAATGTTTACATAGTAACAACTATTTTGAAGCAAACTTCCTGACAATCTAAATCACATAAGTAGCATTGATAAATAAAGTTATTCTTTTGTCTTGAGTATTAAAAAAATAAATAGTGACGATTCTCTAACTCTTGAGAAATTGAATAATTTTGGAAAAAGATATTCAGAAACATAAATGTACATCACAAGAGAAATTGTTAACAAAAACAAATGAATTTATACTACAATAAAAATTAAACTAATACAAACTTCAACTGGCGTTATTACAAGTCATATGAACTTTTATTCGTTGAAAATACTGAAATATTAAGAAATAGTAAATCAGTAAAACAAAAGAGCAATGTTTATATAGTAATAAATATTTTAAAGCAAATTTCCTGACAATCAAAATCACATAAGTAGCATTGATAAATAAAGTCATTCTCTTGTCTTAAGCATCATAAAAATAAATCGTGATAATTCTCTAACTCTTGAGAAGTTGAATAATTTTGGAAAAAGATATTCAGAAGCATATATCTACATCACAAGAGAAATTGTTAACAAAAATAAATGAATTTAGACTACAATAAAAATTAAACTAATACAAACTTCAACTGGTGTTATTACAAGTATATAAACTTTTTTTTGTCAAAAATACTTAAATATTAAGAAATAGTAAATTAATAAAATAAAAGGGCAATGTTTATATAGTAATAATTATTTTGAAGCAAACTTCCTGACAATCTAAATCACATAAGTAGCATTGATAAATAAAGTCATTTTTTTGTCTTGAGCATCAAAAAACAAATCGTGACAATTCTCTAACTGTTGAGAAGTTTAATAATATTTGAAAAGGATATTCAGAAGCATATATTTACATCACAAGAGAAATTGTTAACTAAAACAAATGAATTTAGAATACATCATGTTAACTTCATCTATTGGAACATTACATATTATTGTATATACTAAGCAAAAAAAATTTATTATATCATCAGAATTATTTTCCTCAAGTACTCGAGGTTAAGGAATATACCCTCTTACGATAGAAAAATTTACTTCATCAGAATACTGGTACATTATATTCCGCTAAACTTCAAACTCACTCAACGACAGTAAATCACACGAAATTTTTTAAAATGCAAGAAGAAGAAGAGTAGAAGATTAAAAAATATTGTGGTTGAAAAATGAGAGGAAACCCCTCTATTTATAGTCACAAAAGGTAGTATGAACAAGTATTTTTTGTGTCTTATCTTAAAAGTCATGACCTTTCCAAGAAGTCACAACCCTTTGGAAAAGTCACAACTTATTAAAAAAGTCACAACTATTTGGAAAAGTCACAAATATTTGGAAAAATTACAACTCTTTGGAAAAGTCACAACTCATCGAAAAATCACAACCCTTTGAAAAAAGTCACAACTTATAAGAAAAGTCACAACTCATCGAATAAAATTTAAAACAAGGGTTAGAAAAACTCCCTGAGGCCTTTAGACCTAGCTAGTAGCATGTCCTCTTTATTTTCATCAAGGGTCGTACGCACCCCACACTAAAGCTCAAACGTGCTCATTAGCTCCAAATTTTGGATACCCAGACTTCTCCAAAACCTGTAAAAACTACACAAAAAATGACACTAGAAAATAAAAATAAAATAAAATAAGAAGTTACACTATAAATTGGGTTGCCTCCCAATAAACGCTTAATTTAACGTCGCGGCACGACACAAATAAATTTACCACTTTTCTTTCCACTTTGAACTTATGAATTTTAGTCCTAACTTTGCATCTATTTTTGTACTCCTCTCAAGGGGTGGTGGTATAGAGATAAAAGAACCAAGTAATATATGTCGCATCTTGCACTTCTTGGCCCTTAGGTGAGGAATGTCGTTTTGTCTATGTAGACTAAATAACTTTAGGATGTAGGGGCCTTGCACCTCATCTATACACTCATCCATTAGTTCAGATGATATAGAAAAGTGTTTTGAATGAGATTCAAATTGCCTCAACTCCAAAGCAATATTATTTACAACATTCTCACTTTTGTACTCTTTCTCAACATTGATATTAAGGAATAAGGTGTAGTTTATTGGTTAAAATTCCTCTTTTTGCTCCACTTGTTGATCATCATCCACGACAATTGATAATTGGGCATCATACGCCTCAATCTTTTTGTTCAAGTGAGTCTCCAAGTCATGAATATCTGAACCAAATTGATCTATTTCTTGTGTGAGCTTAACTCTTCCTTCAATTAGTTGGGTTGTCATGTATGTCAGACCATCACAGATAGACTCGTGAAATCTTAGAAGTTGAGTTTGTTCTTGTAGCCAAGATTGACTCACTATCTCTGCTTCTTCATAGCTTTCTCTTTGTTGGGCTGCAATCTCTTCTAATTCTGCTAGGGCTGTATTTTCTAATTGAATAGCGTCAAGCTCATACAGAAATTTCATGATTGCTTTGTGCCCTTCTGTGAATTCAAATATTTGTTCAGCGATTTTTTAATTAACTTTGTCCAACATGTATGTACATTCAAGCGCCTCTTGTTTTGCTTTCTCTGATTCATCTCCCCTACCAACATCACAAATAACAGAAGAATCATAATAGGGGTTCGGGGGGAAGGGAATAAGATTTAGTACAACCATTCCAATGAATATACTGACGACCACATATATGATATAAAGGACTTTCATCACCCAACCACAATTTATTCCAATCATCCATATCAGCAAGAGTACCAAATTATTCAAAAATAATAATAATAATAATTGTTGAAAACAAAACTAATTAAAAAAATAAAATAAAGAAATAAATAAATAAATAAAAAGAAAAAGTATAACCTAGAAGAATAGTTAATTTCAAAGTCCCCGGCAGCGGCGCCAAAAACTTGTTGCTCCCAATTGCACACGCAAGTGTACGCGGTCGCTCAAGTAATATAGTGGCTCTTAAAAGAACCAGATTATCGAACCCAAAGGACTTGTCAATTAACTATTTTTACTAAATTATATTGATCTAATTATTTATTTAAGAGAGTCAAAAGAGAAGAATGCAAGAACAAAATAATAAAATTACTTACAATAGTTGGAAAATTCCAGGGCTGCAACATGTATTGGATCTCATGTATCATATTCTTGGCTTAGAACTAATTTTAGTTGTCAAGTTACTGGTTTATAGGGTTAATTGTATGAGTCGAGCTACACACTTCTAGTCGCCTACTCCAGTTAGCTATCTAACTACATCGTTGATTGGGGATAAATAGACTAACTGGCCAGCATTTATATTTCATCATATTTCGTAACCAAGCGAGTTGTTCGTCCGGGCGTCACTCCTGAACACAAATCACCTCGACTTAACGGGTCGATCAAGCTCTCTATATCCTCTGGTCTATCTAACCTCTCCTCTCCCTATTTTAAGGTTAAACAATATATTTATCTCATGGTGATCAAGCACAAAATACTAAAACAAGAATATAGAAGTAACTTATAGTGACAACCAAGAATTAATTCAAAAACCTTAAATAATCAACATTGAATTCGCAGCTACAGCCCCAGAACAAGAGCTTTAGCTACTAATGTCTAAGAAAACAAGAAGAAGAAAAGAATCCTAAAAAGTATTGACAACTTTATACTTTGATACCCTCTAATTGATCTTCACCTCTGCCTCTACTCCAAAATAATTATTTCTATGAACTATTTATAGATGTAAGAAATCCTAAATAAAATTATTGAGTCCAAATCAAATTAGGAACCCAAAATCAAACGGAATTGGGTTTCCCAGTTGTACGCGTGAACTGTCCAACCGCCTCAATTCTGCGCGACTTCAACAATCTGAAGGTGTTCCATTGCTGCCACGTGGAAGCATTCTCTTTTCCTATTTGAACTTTGCAACTTTATATTTTATACATTATTATATTAAATTTAATCCATTAAGCTGTCTATTTGATTTCCTTCTTCAACCTTTCATATTTAATTCGTTTTAACTCTAAATTTCTTCATTTTTCCACCAATTTAATCCTACAGATAAAATACATTATTAAGCACAATCCATAAAATTCATGCTAAAAAAGGACAGATATAAATAATAAATGTGAGGCAAATAATGATTAAAAATATGTATTTTTGGCCTCACATCATAAGCTATCCTTGATTCCAATATCTCCAGTTGGTATGATCAATGAAGGATCACCCATGCACTTCTTCAACATGGAGATGTAAAATACCGGATGAACCGCTGCTAACTCTTGTGGTAGCTCCAACTCATAAACTACATTGTCAATCCTCTTGGATATTCTGTAAGGACCAATATACCGGGGACTAAGCTTCCCCTTCTTACCAAATCTCATAATACCCTTCATGGGTGAAACTTTCAAGTAGACCCAATCTTCTACTTCGAACTATAACTCCCTTCTCCTAATATCGACTCTGTGTTGTTTTTAACCTTTCTTGAACAACTTTCACCTTCTCCATAGCTTGATGAACTAAGTCTGGTCCTATCAACCCAGCTTCACCAACTTCAAACCACCCACTAGGAGATTTGCATCTTCTCCCATAAAGAGCTTCATAAGGAGCCATCTGGATGCTAGAGTGGTAACTATTATTGCAAGCAAACTCAGTGAAAGGTAGGTGATCATCCCAATTACCCTTTAAATCGATCACGCAGGCCCTCAACATATCTTCTAAAGTCTGAATAGTGCGCTCTGCTTGACTATCTGTCTGAGGATGAAAGGCAGTACTTAAGTTAACCTTTGAACCCAAGCCTTTCTAGAATGACTTCCAAAACTGTGCAGTAAATTGCGCACCTCTGTCTAAAAATAATGGAGATCGGAACTCCATGAAGTCTAACTACTTCTTGAAGATACAACTTGGCATAGTCCTCTGCTGAATGGGTAGTCTTTACCGGTAAAAAGTGGGTTGATTTTGTCATTCTATCAACAATCACCCAAATAGAAACGTGCTGCCTGCGAGACCTTGGTAAACATGTGATGAAGTCCATATTAATCATTTCTCACTTCCATTTCAAAAATTTTATATTGTGAGCCATACCACCGGGCCTTTGGTGCTCTACTTTAACTTGTTGGTAATTCAGACACTTAGCAACAAACTCTGCAATGCCCTTCTTCATATTACTCCACCAATAAACTTCTCTCAAATCACGATACATTTTTGTGGAACCCGGATGGATAGAATATCTAGAGCTATGATCTTCCTCCATGATCCTCTCTTGGAGTTCATCCACCCTTGGTACACACAATATACCTTGATACCCCAATACACGATCTCTCCCATTGTTCAAAATCCATTACTTTTTGCTTATGAACATTTTCTTTCAATTCAAGAAAAATAGGATCTTGGTCTTGCTTCTCTTTTACTTCTGACACTAATGATGATTCAGCCCCATTCATTACCACTACTCCTCCTTATGTGGAATCCATTAATCAAACTACCAATCGTGCAAATCTATGCACATCTCTTGCTACCTCTTTCTTATCTTCCTCAAAATGGGTGATACTACCCATAGACAACCTGCTCAAGGTATCAGGAACAACATTAGCCTAACATGGGTGTTAAAGAATACTCATATCATAATCCTTGAGTAATTCTAACCACCTTTTTTGTCTGAGATTAAGCTCTTTCTGACTAAACACATACTGAAGACTCTTGTGATCGATGAACACATCCACATGAATACAATAAATATAATGGCGCCATATTTTCAAAGCAAATACTACGGAAGCCAACTCTAGATCATGGGTTGGGTAGTTCCTCTCATGAACCTTCAACTGTTTGGAGGCATAAGCTATAACTTTGCCATTCTGCATTAACACACAACCCAAACCAACTCTAGACGCATCACAATATACAATAAAGCCTTGCGTGCCTTCTGGTAAGGTCAATACTGGGGCAGTAGTCAATCTCTTTTTCAATTCCTGAAAGCTTTTCTCACAAGCTTCAAACTATTGAAACTTAACTGTTTTTTGAGTCAACTTGGTCAAAGGAGACAAAATAGATGAGAACCCCTCTACAAACCTTCTATAATAGCCAGCCAATCCCAAGAAACTCATAATATCAGTTGGAGATGTGGGTCTAGGCCAATTCTGCACAACCTCTATTTTCTGAGTATCAACTCTAATTCCATCACCGAAAACAATGTGGCCTAAGAATTCCATAGACTCAAGCAAGAACTCACACTTAGAGAACTTGGCATACAACTCTCTATCCTTTAGAGTTTGGAGAACTATTCTGAGATGACTAGCATGATCTTCCTCATTCCTTGAATATATTAGTATGTCATCAATGAATACGATAACAAACATATCTAAATAAGTCTTGAATACTCTATTCATAAGGTTCATAAATGTTGCAGACGCATTAGTTAAACCGAACGACATGACCAGAAACTCATAATGACCATAATGGGTCCTGAAAGTTGTCTTTGGAATATCACATTCCCTTACTCTCAACTGATGGTAGCCTGATTTAAGGTCTATTTTCGAAAAACAAATGGCACCCTGAAGTTGATCGAAGAAATCATCAACTCTCGGAAGAGGATACTTAATCTTGATGGTAACCTTGTTCAATTGACGGTTATTTATACACATCCTAAGGAAACCATCCTTCTTTCTCACAAATAAAACCGGAGCACCCCAGAGTGAGACACTTAGTTGAATGAAACCTTTCTCTAAGAGATCTTTCAACTGCTCTTTTAACTCTTTTAACTCTGTTGGGGCCATTCTATATGGTGGAATAAAGATAGGACGAGTATCTGGAAGAAGGTCTATATCGAAGTCTATTTCTCTCTCAGGAGGGACTCCGGGAAGATCATCTGGAAAGACTTCTGGAAACTCTTTTACTACTAAAACTAACTGAATAAGAGATATCTCAACACTAGAGTCATTAACTCGGACTAAGTGATAGACACACCCCTTGGAAACTAACTTCCTTTCCTTGTGGTACAAAATAAAACGACCCTTAGGCACTACTGAACTAATTTTCCACTCTAAGATTGGCTCATTTGGAAACTGGAACTTGACAACTCGAGTTCTACAATACACTGAGGCATAACAAGCATGAAGCTAGTCCATACCAAGAATAACATCAAAGTCTACCATGTCAAACTCAACTAAATCAACCATGGTGTTCTTGTGATTGACGAAAATGGTACAATCACGATAGACTCTCTCTACTAGAATAGACTTACCAACAGGGGTAGAAACACTGAAGGGCTTAGTAAGTTGCTCAGGAAGAACATTAAAATTCATCGCAACTACGGAGTTACAAAGGATAAAATCGCTTTTGGATCTAGCAAAGCATAAGCATTAAAGTCAAAGACTTGGATCATACCAGTGACAACATCTGGCGAATCCTCTTACTTTCGGTGACAAGTGATAGCATAAAGACGGTTTCCTCCTCCGCCTGCCTCTGAAGTAGCTCCTCTAAATGTAGTTCTGTCTGGTGGAGAACCTAAAGAAGACTGGGCTCTATTGCCCCCATTACCATTACCCTGCTTGTTCTTTGAACACTCTCGCATGAAATGACCGTTCTGGCCACACTTGAAGAAACCAGTGGAGCCATCATGACATATACCTGAGTGGTTCCTACCACACTTAGCACATGCATGAGGATTACTACCCCCTTGTGCCATACTACCCTGAGAATAGGCAGGTTTAGCTCTGAAATTCTGGCTATTGTACTCACTTTTGTTCTTTGGTGCAGGTGCACTAGCGGATGATGGAGCAGGTCCCTTCTGTTTCTGTTGGAAGGAATACCGGTTCACATTACTCTTTTGTTGCCCGGACTCATTCCCTGACGTCTTAGCTCTCTTATTCTTAAACTTTTCCCTATCCCTCAGCTTGTCCTCCTCAACTTGTTTCATATGGATCATTAGCCTTGATATGTCCATATCCCTTATCAGCATAGCTTTCTTGCCTTCCTTGCTTGACAGGCGAGACAACCCAGCAACGAATAAACACATCTGAATCCTCATGTCAGCATTGTGTGAACCTCAGACTATACTCATGAACGCCAAAGAATCCTGCTTAAGAGTGAGAAACTCTTGTACCTTAGCCTCTCTCAGTTCTCGAGGAAAGAAACGCCCCAAGAAGGCATCCTCAAAACAAGCCCAACTCGCAAGTGGTGCTCCTGCAACTCGGTTCTTCTTCCATTGGTCAAACCATATCCTAGCGACACCCTTCATTTGGTATGCAACTAGTTTCACCCTCTCAGTATCAACAACATGCAAAATCTCAAAAACCTTCTGAAGCTCTTCAATAAAATTCTTTGGATCCTCAGTAACATTTGAACTTGCGTAGCTTGGTGGATTCATCCTTAAGAACTCTCAGATCCTTGAAGTGTCAGCCACTTCCTGTCAATTCCCTCTCTGTTGCCCAACTTGATTGGTCACAACTTGGCTCAACATCCGGATAGCCTCACAGAACTCATCATTAGTGACCTCTCCTTGGGGTTGCACTTCTTGTGCATTAGGTACCCCTTGTTCCTGTGGTTCAACATACCTTCTAGCCGGACGACCTTGGATATCTCTTCGTGGAGGCATGATCTGAAAGACATGCGCAAGCACGAGTTAGAAAGAAACTTTTTAGAGATAAACTCTATCGTACGAAATGAGTATGAAAGAAGTGAGAAATTTCCTAAGTGTTGCATCCTCCTAATCATAGATGTGGCGTATCATATAGTATACGATGTTGTAAAATGGAATTAATATTACTAAATTAAACTTTTTCTTGTAAATGATTATAATTGAAAGAACATAGAAAAAGTACTTTTAAATGATTAATATAGATTGTCATAGAATTACTTGCTTTTTTAGACCAAAATGACCAGATATCATGGAAACATTTCAAAATACATTCAATGTTTAAATATCGGGAGAAAGTGACATTTCTATAATAGTATTATTCTTTCACTCAATTTTGTAAACAAATTTAACCAACAAAATAGAAAAAAATAGCAGTATAAAAATTGTCACCAATAGCTTTTCATTTTAAGGTTATGACCATAAATGATGGACATCATTTAAGTATAATTTTTCTCTTAAATATTCATGCTTGAAATTTAGTATGTGCATGACACTAATAACGATTACCAAAAATATTTTAATATTTTATCTTTATACGGAATAAATTAGAAAATATTTTTACTCAATTAATATTTGAGTAAGGCTATCATAGAGAGGTAATTTTACAAAAAGGTGCACATCTATAGTGGATGTCTACACTGTTATAAGTAGAATGTTATAGAGATAAATATAACATCAAAATTTAGTTTAAAAAAATTAGGTTGTTACAGTGAAATGTTCTTATAATGTATGTCAAATATTTAGCTTGACCTATAAAGATAAGTTAGAAACTTAAAGAAATGAAATATTTTTCACCATAGGTGATGTTGTTCATATATTAACATTATATTCTGCTATTGATATACTATGGTGAAAAATATTTCATTTCTTTAAGTTTCTAACTTATCTTTGCGGAATTGTAGTCTTCTCTTTTTTTAGGTTGCATACATATCATATAGTTTTGTCTAATGAAGGTATCTGGTATATTATAGAAGTTGTATCGCGATAAAACTTTTTCAATAAAAAAAAATTGAAGATCATTTTATGATCAATCACTATTTTCTTATCTATTTTTATATAGCTAGCAAGGAGTGTATCTTGTGACACTTCAAATTTTTATACTCAATATATATACATATAAAAAAGAAATAATATATGGAACACAATTCATAGCCAATGAAGAAGGAAGACGAAAATATATGTCCATGCTATATTCACTCTAGTGTTTCATTTGATTGAAATATCTTTCCAACAATACTTTACTTTCTCCATTCATTTTTACTTACATATCTATTAAATAAAATTATTATCATGGCTATATTATCATATTATAAGTCAAAGTGAAATCTATTTTTGAAATAATCGACTTAACATCAAAAGTAATAATTCAATGGACTACATTTACGCCCGTTATTTTAGAAAAATTAGGAAGAAACTCCTTCGTTTGAGGGTAAACGAATAAAAAATTGAAAAATAAAGAAGATCACGTGCCTTTTGTAATTTTTTATTATTATTGTCTCTACTACAACTTGATCTATTAATTTTACTAGAAATAATAATTCACAATGTGTGTATTCGTCACTATTCACTCGTTATGTGAACACTAATTATAAAATTCTTTCTCCAATGAAAACAAAAAAGAAATTAATTGAAGAAAAAAAAACAAAAAAAAAGAGATGAAAACTCTGGAAATGTCACAATCCCTCAAAAAAGTCATAACCCTTCGAAAAAGCCAAAACTTATTGAAAAAGTCACAACTCTTTAATATGAAAAGGTATCTACTTTTGATATAATACAACAAATTAAATAAATATTTAAAATAATTTGAGTATTTTTATTTGGGGGTATTATAGTAATTCAACATTGAAGTTTGGGAGTTTATGCTTTTAAGGTAGTACTAGCTTTTTGACACGTGTGTTTCACGTGATTACCAATTTCAAAAATATATGCTATAGTAAATAGTATTGCTTATTTAAGCGAAGATTTGAATAATAAGCTTAGGAAAAAAAAATTGCAGATTCTTTTGTGAATTTTCAACGTGGATCATCATATATATCTCTTATTCACGCAAATCTATGAAGATGGTCAATGAAATTTTTTATTAGTTAAATACAATAATGTATATATTTATTTCAATTTGATGATGTTCAATCATGTAATTAGTCTTATCTCACTAATATTACCTTATAGACAATATTTGCTTTGTATATTTCTTGTCATCTAACCAGATGTGCTTTGCATGTGTTTTCAACGTTAAATTGTTTAGATGTCATATGAACATAAAAAAAACTTTGAACATTTTAAAATAATATATTTTGAAGTTAGAAGATCTTGTTGACTTGATAATACATTTGTGACATATATAATACTTTAATTTAATTACAAATACCAACCCAAATATAAATATATATTTGCATTAATGAAAATATTTATCTCATAAAATTAATTATTAAATAAATAATAAAAATTAAACTAATACAAACTTCAACTGGCGTTATTACAAGTCATATGAACTTTTCTTCATCTAAAATACTGATATATTAAGAAATAGTAAATCAGTAAAACAAAAGGGCAATGTTTATATAGTAATAACTATTAAGAAATAGTCATCCTTTTGTCTTGAGCATCAAAACAAATCGTGACAATTCTCTAAATTTTGGAAAATATATTCAGAAGCATATATCTACATCACAAGAGAAATTCTTAGCAAAAACAAATGAATTTAGACTACATCATGTTAACTTCATGTATTGGAACATTACATACTAATGTAAATATTAAGCAAAAAAATAATTATTATATCATCAAAATTATTTTCCTCAAGTACTCGAGGTTATGGAATATACTCTCTTATGATAGCTAGAACGACTTACTTCATCAGAATATTGGTACCTCATATTCTGCTAAACTTCGAACTCACTCAACAACAATAAATCACACAAAAAAAATTAAAATGCAAGAAGAAGAAGAGTAGAAGATTAAAAAAATTGGTTGAAAACTGAGAGGAAGTCCCTCTATTTACAGTCAACAAAGGGTAGTATGAACAAATGTTTTTTGTGTCTTATCTGAAAAGTCATGACCTTTTCGAGAAGTCACAACTCTTTGGAAAAGTCACAAATTATTGAAAAAGTCACAACTCTTTGAAAAAGTCACAACTCATCGAAAAATCACAGCCCTTCGAAAAAAGTCACAACTTATCGAAAAAGTCACAACTCATCGAAAAAGTCGCAACCTAAGTTATGGATATCATAGTAATTTAACATTCAAGTTAGGAGTTCATGCTTTTAAGGTAATATAGATAGAAGATAGATAGATAGATAGATAGATAGATAGATAGATAGATAGATAGATAAGTAAAGAGGGCTTACTAATTTTGAGTCATGAATTAAAAAAAAAAAAAGGGATTCAGCGGCTGCGCAACCTGCGAAGGGAGAAAGAGACGATTCAGGTAAGAATAATAATGCTCTAACGTCTGTTGAATGGCATCATACTATGCCGATAACCTTATGATTTTATAACTTTATACGGAAAGAGACTAACCAATTATGTAATTGTAATTTGTTAAATTTGTAGACAAAAATAGTGGGAATGATAGAATGACTAAGGGAATCTTTGTATAAGAAGTTATGCCAATGATTAGGATAATAATGAGCTAAGGAGGGATAGAAAGAATGGATTTTTAATTAATTGGAAAAGTTTCTACTAAATAATTTCCTTTTCGTTCCTTTTTTTTTTTTTTTTTCTGGTACTGCGAAATTGTTGCTACCATATGCACATTATGGTATTGTTTGGTTAGAAAACAATAGAAAAGGTAGGTTCTTAAAATCCTATGTAGACAAATTGTTGTGGGTATTGGGTAATGATTGGCAATGATTACCATTTGATGATTCAATCATAAGAATGATGAATCGTGTATGTTGGATATCATTATAAATAGTTTAGGTTCTGCGTACTGTTTTTCGTAATTAACTGATTTCAATTTTTATTAAGTGAATTATATTATATAATACTATTAGATTGATGATATTTGAAGGAATTGAGAGTTGACCCTAGATTTGAAATTTAGAGAATATGAGACTAACAAGTTAGTTGGTATCAAGATTAGGAGCTTGGTTATAGAATTGAGTCCGTTTACTAACAAATTATCCATACTTGATAGATTGGAATGATCTGAGGCATTGACGAAAAGAAAAGAATTGGTGAATTAGCTTGCGTGACTTCGATTCTTCGGGTGTCACGAGCCGGCATGATATTATTGGATCGAATGTCACGTTCCGACATGGTAACATTAAAGGAAAACACACACACACATATATATAATGTACTTAATCTCAAAGAACTCAATTCTCAAAATAGCTTGGTTTCGAGGCATGAATCCTCATGTGTGATCTTGATATTATTGACTGATTACGTACTTACATTAGTGTCAACGGTTCATGCTGTTTGTTTCTTGCCACTTGCTAAGTGTCATAGTTGATTCTATACTATTATTCATTACATATTGGTTTCTATTTTGGGTTGATGATATCTACTCAGTACATGTTGCCCTGTACTGTGCCCTACTTGTGTTTTTCTTTGTTTTCTTTTTGTGGAGTGCAGCGAGTGTACTAGGGACTTCGACTCGCCTTCAGCTCTAGCTAGTCTTCAGCACACCAGGTTCCAGGGTGAGCTATTCATTCTAGCTCGTGTTGGATTCTATCGGTCATGGCATGATGTCCTTAGTTTTCAGACATAGACTACTTTATTCTTTTATTTTGGTGTATTTGATACTCTTAGACTTAGTATTTGGAGATTAGATGTCCTTAATATGGTGACTTTCAGGTTTTGGGAATGATACATAGTAGACTTTAGTGGATTTGTGTTTCTTACCTTAATAAGATTGAACTTCCGCATTATGATTTGTATTTTGTAAGTTTAACAATTAATATATGTTGGGGTTTGGATTCCTTGGTTCGCCCACCTAGGAGGTTAAGTGTGGGTGCCACTCATGACTCGATTTGGGTCGTGGAAGTTAGTTTTTGTATTTTTCATTTTTCATCTATTACGTTTATAATTTTTATATATAAAAAAGTTTTTTTTTATGCGTACAAGTACACTAGAGAATGTGATGTAATATCTCTTTATGGCTTCCATTTCTATTTATCTTTCTTCTCCTTTTTTTTCTTTATTTTTTTATTAAATAATTTATTTATTGATCAAAAAATTCAATCATATTTACTATTCTAATTATATCTAATAAGTTACCAAAAAAACCTCCATATATTTATCTTCTCTACTTAAATAACATGTCTCTTCAACTTCTTTCTTTACCCAATCTACAAATACCAATTATCTATGGAGATTTTCAATGTTCATTTTCATTTTCTCATTCTTTTTTTTTTTTTAGTATAGTTTTTTCCTCCTATTAAAAAAAATTATTCATCTTTTTCATCAATCATGTACTTAATAATGTTACGATATGACCTTCACTTTGATAAAGATGATAGATATATTCTTCAAAGATTTATCATAGAGATGTTTGGTATAAGTTCATCAAAATGAAGAAGCTAAGGAAGCTTAATATATCTTGGAAGATTCATCAAAAGAGATGGCCATAGTAGACTAAAAGTTTGAATGGTTTTCAAACATTGTGAAGATTTATTAATGTATTGTTTTGAATTCAATTAATAATAGTTTATTCTTTTTTTTAAAAAAAAATTGATCAAATATATGAAATTTATTTTTATTCAACAAAAATTAAATTATAAAACTCTACTAACCAACATATTAGAAGTTCAAATAGCATTTATTATTAATTAACTTTGCTCTTCTTCTTCTTATTATGCGAATGAATGAGATGAAAAGTATCACATTTTTGTTTTTGTGTGTATCTTTTAGTCAATTTCTAATTAATATTCTAAAATTTTGTCATGGTTGAAAGGTATAATATTACCTATGGTACATTTCTCATAGGCCATAGCTATTGGATCTTGTTGCCCCTAAAAATATATGATATGGTCTATCATATTAGAAATCAGTCACAAAATAAATAAATAAATCATCTTTTTAATATTTTTTAAAATTTTAATTAATAAGCAAATTATGTAATGAAAAGAAGGGAGATTATTTTTTTCACGTATGTGTACATATATAATAAAAAGTTATTTTATCCTATAATAAATGTGCATATGTCATTAGTGTATTTAACTTATAATTATTTAAAGCAAAAATTATATATCTTAATTTTCCACATTAAAGGAGTTATCTTTTGAATAATTATTATCATATATTAATATTTTTTTAGTGATGACTACAATAATATTTAAACTCTTCCACTCCTCTACATGCGATAGGGACAAATATTGATCCAACTTTTGGTATACTTTTCTACAACTTGACACTTCATGTACTCTAAAAAATTATATTTTGTCACTCTATGATAATTTTTATATAATCGAGTAGATAAGTAACACGTCAAATTACTAATGACATCGACTTTTTATAAATATACATTTTATTTTATATTATGTGTTTCAATTCTTTTATATTCTGTTGCAAAGTATAATCTCTGATGATCTAATGTTGTATAATCAACTTAATTTCTTTTTCTTTAGATATTTTTTATGTTTTTCTTCTTTTTATCGTCCATGTTAAGCGGAAATTAAAATTTGAAATTATCTTTCTAGCAATTTCTTAAATAGACAATATCAAGACCATGACTTGATTTGTATTGATTTTTTTATACACTTCTTATTGAAAAATAGTCAATTAACAACATCAATTATTTTAAAAATATATTTAATTTCGCGTGAAGCGCGGACGAGTACACACTCAACAAGGGCAGAAACTTCACTCGCCGAGTAAAGAAAATAAGGAATTCGCGCAAGTGTGTCCACCCCCCCCCCCCAAACTTACTGCAGATCCGACGAGCTCAACTTCCACTGAAAAGAGAGGCTAGAGTTCTAGCTAGGAAGCAAGTGCTGCAAAGGATTGACAGGGAGCATGTGATTTAATTCAACACAACGCGTAAAACTTTATCAGCTAGGATTTTCAAATCAAAGCATAGGCATCTGCTATTAAGAGGAAGCAGTAGATCTATTACTGACTTTTCGTGGTTGATCGCACCAACAAGAGAATTGTTGAGTACACTAGTAAAATAAAACGTAAAGTTGGAGATGCGCCTAAGTGCGCAGAACTTAAACATTTAAATAGACACACATTCCAATATTCAAGAATGTGTCTATACTCACTTTAATGATACCAAATGTTTTCCAATTTAATCTTTCTTTTATTGCAAGTCTTTGCACATTTCTCCATCTGATTCTTGACATTTCGCATTATTATATACATACAATCTACTTGATGTGTGGTCAATTCATGTGCCCTACTTGACTATTAAAACATTATTTAGAATACAATGTCTTTTAACGAATAATTGAACAATAGTATGTTCTCTTATACCATTAGGCATGACTTCTAAAGGTGGCTTTGATAGAAGAATTTGTGTCAATACTTTTCCATGTTTTTTCACAAGACAAACTAACGTCACAAAGATAATTGACTAATCACCTTCTCTTGAAAATGCAAATTTTCATATAATAATGAGATAAAATAAAAATCAATTGTAGTTGTAATAAGATCATGTGTTAGCTAGGATTAAAATTTTAGAGTGTATGTTTTTCTAAAAAATATATTTTTGAAAAATAAGTTGATGTCTTATTTATCTTTTTTCTGTTTCATAAATAAGCAAAAAAATACTTCTAAAATTTATATTTATAAGTAATCTAAAAAAATATTACTTGAAATAGAATATGGGGTATTGGGGATTGGGGTTGGGGGGCGGCTTTGACAGAAGAGTTTGTGTCAATACTTTTTCATGTTTTTCCACAATAAAGACTAACTAACGTGACAAAGGAAATTGACTTATCACCTTCTCTTGCAAATGCAAAGTATTAGTACTATTTTTTTTACCATGCTAGTTATTCCCAATAATATTATTTTATATTTAAAAAAGTATTTAAATTGTAACTAAAATTTACAATTAATTATAAAATATAATAATATTTTATTAACGATGATAAAATAATAGCAAAAACAATTAATTACGTTTCAATATTTCTATTTAAGGCCCTAATTTATTTCAAGTAATTTTAATTTTAATTGAATTTATGAAGTTGAAGTTGAAGTTGTATTTAATTATAATTTTTTTTATAATATATGGAATAATATTCATATTTGAACGTAGTAGTATTTTAAAAGTGAATTAGAAAACAAGCTATGAGTTGTTTTTCAAATTTGAAACACAACTTTAAATTAAATTTAAAATTATCACGGTTAAACAATTGATTTTGAAATAAAATAAAATTTATTCTGAGAAATGTTAATTGTCATTTTTAGAGCCAAACGCATAAGTCAGAAGTGAAAGAAAAATATGGTAGAAAGTTGTCAAATACTCTCTCCATTCATTTTTATTTACCGCTACATTAAAATGATTTTTGTACTTTTACTTTTCACTTTTCGTATATTAAGAGAACTTTTTTGTGTTATACTTTCAACATTAATTACTCACAAGTATACGTGCTTGCGTGATGCGCGGATAATATTAAAATATTATTTCTAATTGTTTGAGATTGCAATGTCTTGATCAGGTATGTTAAATCAATATCATTTAAAAAAAACCAAGTATTTGTTCCACAATGAAATTTACTCAACCCCACTCCTCTCTACCTCTAACTCCCTTAGTTTAATCTATATGAATAGAGCCAAGGAATCATGTAAGCATCAAATAATTTTTTATGTTTCGTGTTTTTTTTCATTATATTGTTCACGAATAACTAAATTGCTAATATTTGTTTTTATTAGTTTATTAATTAGTACAATTAAAATAAAAACAATTGAACATACATGCAATCTTCTAGCATATGTGTTTTTTTTTTAAAATTGTATATTTTGAAATCATAGAATTTTTATTTATAGATTTAATTTTAATTTTTCAAATTCAATAATAAATGACAAATTATGTTTATGTGATGCTAACTTATTTCTTAAATACTTCGTCAACTAAACGTGGTGCATTTTTTATTTTTTATTTGTATTTTAAAATTAATAATTACCCTAAATTTTAGTTTCAAATTTAATATAATTCACCAGTTCTTCACCAATAGGTATCATTTGTTTCCAAAGCCTCTGTATAAAGAATGAAACTTTATAAGGCACCCCTTTCACCCAAATTATTTTCAAGTGTTCATTAGTACCCTGATTTGTCTAATAAAATTTCAGTCTGACTTAACAGAATACTTACCAGTATTATTCAACATTCACCATGGTTTGTCCCAATCATCAAAATCTATTACTAAAGTTACATGATAAGCAATATGAGAGCACATCTCTTCATTAAGCAGACCACTCACTAATTTCCAGTTCCATTCTCCTTGGTTGTACAATTGTCTCACATCCTATAACTGATGGTTAGCATTACTGTTCAAAGGTAGGAAATAATGAAGTCATGTACCCAATTGAGTCTAATTATCAAACCATAGATTAGAATGACTGATCTTAGTTCCCACCATATTTGTTGGTCCACCATATCTCTAGCTTCTAACATTAACTTCCAAGTTTAAGAACCACCTTTTCATTCTACGATTTGAGGCCCCACCTTTTTGCAATATTTATTGCATAAGATATTGGTTAACATTGATTTTTGAGTTCTAAAGTTTCACAACAGCTTAGCAAATAATGCTTTAGAAACATCAAACAATGATCTAAATCATAAGCCCCCCCTCCTCCTTAGGGAAATACATATCAGTCCAAGCAACCCAATGTTTGTTCCTCCCAAATTATATTCTTTAAAATTCCATAGCAATCTAGCAAAGATTTCATGCAAATCATGAAGAACATATTTAGGAGGATTCATGGAAGAAAGGAGATAAATAGGAATACTATTAAGCATTGTTTGAACCAAAACAAACTTACCTCCAAATGAAAGTAGTTTTCCTTTCCAAGCTTGAAGCTTATTTTTCACCTTCTTGATCAATTCTTTAAAATGCACCTTATGTTTGTTTTCATGACCAATAGGGCTTTCCAGATAAATAAAAAGAACCTCTGTTGATGCCTATAGCCTCCAAAATATCAATATGGATAACATTTGCCTTATTAAACATGTAAAAACCACTTTTCCCTTTGTTTATTAGTTGATCAAATTAGGATTCATAATCACATGTATCCATAACAAGCTTTAGAGATACTCTATCAGCTGACACAAATATAACAGTATCATCAACATAAGCTAAATGATTTATGTGATCACTCCATTTTAGCATTTTAAATTCCTTAAAAGTCTTTGTTGTAGAACAAATCACTCAAGGTCCTAGAAAGTACCTCAACTGATAGTATGAAGAGAGCAGGGGATAAATGATCACCTTACATAGAATACCAATTATTTTCAAGCAACCTCAAGATCATATCCACCACCTTACTATCAAAACTAATTTTATCCAGAACCTAATTAAGAAATGCCACTTAACCCTGTTGTAAACCTTTTTCATGTCTAGTTTGATAACCACATTTGCAGGCTTACCCTTTACTCTAATATCATAAATAATTTTCTGAGCCAATAAGACATTCTCAGTGATGCTTTTCCTCTTCAAAAAGTCTGACTGGTTTGTAGAAATAATGTAAAACAACAAACCTTCCAGTCTATCATGCACAATCCTAGAAATCACCTTATTAAGGAAATTACTCCAACTTATTGGTCTCATATCAGCAAAGGGCTCCACAATGTATTTTTTTGGTTGTATAAGTAATTGACTTTGGAAGAGTAAATCCCTTAAAAAAAAAGTAGTCACAACATTGAAAATATCATCACCTAAAACATTTCAACATTTCTGATAAAAAAAGGCCACTAAATCCATCAAGACCACTAGCACTATTACCATTCAGCTCAAAAACAACCTTTTTCACCACTTCTTTAGAAGTAAAAGTTGTAAGAAGCTCATTATTCTCCTCACTAATTAAAGAATGAACATGATTTATCAATGATAGATCATCAGTACCTCCTCCTTCGGAAAATTGATCCATAAAAAACTTGATAACTTTCTCATCCACCTACTCATTGCCATCCACCCATTGTCCATCTTCCTTGACCATTCTATTAATATAGAGCCTCTTTCTCCTCCCATTAACTAGACAATGAAATAATCTAGTGTTTTTATCCCCTTTAGTCATCATTATTCTATTTTGGGAAGATTTTATTAGCGGGATGTCACTTCATAAAATGCTTTCCTACTTTATTCAGTGGCACGTCTATTTGCACATCAGATACTTCATTCTCTATATCTTCTTTCTTCTCCTCCTCTTGCACTGGTTTTCAGAGTTCTGGATGAAGCACCCTACAAAGTCTCTCTGTATGACCCTGCAACGTGCACTGCTTACAATACTTTGGCAACATATCATACAAGATGTGTACTTTCTCCACCCTAGAAGTTTTAATTTCCTCATTCACAACTTCTAGTTAGACAAACTTAGGAAATTCTGATATCAAATTCACTTGTAACTTGACCCTAGTACAACTAGGCCGAGTCTTGCTAATGGTGGCTATGTCAAGATATAATGGTTTTGCTACTGTGGACGCCAGTAAAAATATGAATTCCTTAACAAAAAAAGGTTGGTTTTAAATCCGAAAAGGGAATCTATGTCCTTGGTTGTGTTGTTTCTTCCTCTACATAAACCTTAGCATCATAAATAAGCGGTCTCATCATGTATGAATGAATATCCATCCTTTGATAATATGTAGTAGCTAGGTTTAAACATCATATTGATAAAATCATCATACTGAAACGTATCATTATATGTATATTTCTTAGTAATCCAATTTTACAATTCCCTTTTATATTGCATTATTTTGGAATCTGAATCCGTAATTCTTCAATTTTTGGTCATTCATATGAAAAAATTCTAACTACCGCATATTGCAAGTTTTCAATGGTATTCATTCTATCAGCTTCCTATTATGTCCAAACCACCCTTGGAATTCCATCGTTATAGCTAAGCTTTTTAACAGGAATAAGTTCAACTTGAGTATTAGTGCTTACCGCTTCTTTATTTGTCTTGAGGATATTGATGAGTCTACAAATTGGACTCATTTAGGGTTATATTTTGACAGAATTAGTGTCCTCAAATGCACATTTTGTCTCAATATTTGATGAAAACCCTTAAGTTTCAGGTATTTGGAGTTTGAGGGAAAGCATGGACACTATTTAGCAAAAAGGATCAAAGGCAACTGAAAGAACGAAGAAATAAAGATCTGAGAATCGCCGAACCCATTCGGTGAGTCACCAAAAGGTCTTATCCTCGCCTTTTGTTCCAGTGTGCTGAACCCTGAAGGAAAGGATCAAATCAACGGTGAAAATAAGTAGTCGATGTGTCGTCGAGCAGTTCTGTGAAGCAGTACTATGTCTCCCAATGATTCAAAACACGACAATACTGAAGGTTAGAGCAAGACGACGATGAAACCTACCAAATGTCAGATCGCCGAGTTGATCGGTGATCTCGATTAATGGTGCCGAATAATCTGCTGCAACACAGATTTTAGAAAACTATAAATACTCATTAAGATTTGTAGCTTAATATTAGATTTTTAATATATAATTTTTAACATAGACTTTTGAGTTCTAAGTTTGGAGAGGGTTTTAAAGAACTTGAAGATTCAAAGGGTTTCAACTCCAAGAATTTGGACTTGGGTCTTGTGGATTCTTCACTTTTTGCTTGTTTTGAGACTTAAATCTTCATACCCATTTGAATGCAAACTCATATTGGTATAAATTTCTATCTCTTTTACATGTCTAGCTAAAACCCTAATTTTTGGGGTGTGATTTTGTGAATATGGGTTAGATTATCTGTTGGGTCTTGCTTGTTGATTATTTATTTGTTGTTTAGATGTGATTTCGTTTAGTAGTTGTGGTGGAACTTAATGAAATTGTAGTTACAATTATGATTTCACCTTTGTGTTTTTGGCTTGCTCGAGAGAGAGGTCGTAAAACTAAGACTACTAAATTGATGGCCGGTGGGATTGGGTCGACATGAGGTTCAACTCGAGAGAGTGAACCCTAGTCCCTCTCCCACACACTCAGCTCGAGAGAGTGAGTGGGCTATGGCAGAATCTGTTCTTCATGCGGCAACTCGGTGTTCGAGAGAAACCGAGTTGATTGGGGGTAAGTTGCTCGAGAGAAAATTTACTCCCACTATAGTCTAGCCTAGTCACAAATATTCAACAGATTTATTATCAAAAGCATGTACCCAATAGGTTAGTTTATCCCGTATTCCTATTCCTATCACATCCAAAGAACCCCATCTCATTGATTAGTACTCTTTGCATTTTTGCTGTTTTTGTTTACTTGTGACAAACCCCCATTGATAATTGACACTTGCATCATCCCTTAGATTTAACATGTTTGTATTAGAAAATGTTTCTAACTATGACTAATTAGAACTAAAATTTATTGTTTTATTAATTCTCAAGCCCACTCCCTTGGGACTCGACCCCAACCCCTGGTTGGGTTACTTTACTATTGTACGATCGTAGACACTTGCATTGGAAGTTGTGTCTTGATTAAGCAAATATCAAAATGACGTTGCTGCCGGGAGTGGTGTTACTTGAAAATTCTTAGTTTAGTAAAAAAAATTGTTCTTCTTAGTTGTAGTTCTACTTACTTAATTTTTAGTTTTGTTTCACGTGCTTGTGCTAACAACAGGAGAGATGAGTGTGGTTACTGACTATGAACCAATAGAGCACCTCTCGGTGGAAGTGATGAGGTTCAGGGATAGCATCCTGACCTTCAAACAGAGGGAATGTGAACTTTTTCATGAGTCATGGATGAAGTTTAAAGAGCTATTGATGCAATGCCCAACTCATGAAATTTCGGATCTAGTTCTACTGGAGTGCTTCTATAGGAGTCTCAATCCCAAAAATAGAGGATTAATCGATCGACTTGTCCCGGGTGGTCTTGAAAGATAAACCTATGAGACCGCAACTAAACTCCTTGACCTTAGGGCCAAAACCAGCAAGGATACTAAGAAGGACCAGCAATTGATCATTTTGCTGGGTTAGATGAATAACTTGACCCAAAAGGTCGAGGAACTGGAGGTGATGTCCAAAACAAAAGAGCAAATGCATACCACCTATCGAGCAGGGAAGGTCTATGGACAATGAAAATAGATGTATCAAGGATACGTTATTAATCATTCTCCAAAAGCTAAATGAGAAAGATAGAGTGTTAGAAGAAATTAGAGAAAATGTAGAAGTGCTAACTCAGATGAACGGTTCTTACTCTAGATCTATCCAGCTAATTAAAACTCTCTTGGGTCAGGTATTGCCTCAGCTCCATCCAAATGAACAATTGGGATCACCTAGTTGCACTAGGTTCAACCCCAAAAATAAGGTTTGAAGGTGGACTTGCGTCGTGCCACCACGTTAACTAAGGCGCTATTTGGGAGGCAACCCAAAACCATTTATTGCTTTATTTTTCTTTGATAAAATAATGGTGTGTTGATTTTGTAGGTTAAAATGAGGAAAGTGTTGAAAAGTACAGGTTGGCAAGTTGAAGATCCAGTTGGCAAATCACGAAATTGGTTGGCGATCCCGGTATTGTCCACTGTTTGGACCTCTACATAAACTGGAGGCCCTGTAAAACTCAGCGAAGCAAGTGCCTAATCGGCGTGTCGCCGAGTGGTTCGGTGATCTTGACTAATGTCGCCGAATGGGCAATAACTGGACTATTTTAAATGCCAATGGTTTCAAAGTTTGACAAATTTTCATTTTCCATTCGATTTCAACTTTCACAAATCTGCACCTAGTAAGTAATTTTCATTATCTTTGCATTCCTGGTATTTTAGTCATCGATTGGTGTTCGAACTTGGGATTACATTGCCTCTTAGCATTTCAAAGTACTTCGATCAGCATAAAAAGGTTGGTTTTCCCAAACCTCGAGGCTAATTTGAAAAATTTGTTCTCTTTTGCAATCTGTTAATCTTTGATGATGTGCGCTGGGCCTCTATGGTAGGATTAGAATATTTGTTCGCCTGTTAGGTTCGCAAATTTGGCCCGTACTAAGTTAAATAGTTAATTCCTAAAGGTTGTGCTTTAATTTGGATGAAAAAACATGGGTTGTGCATGATTGTCACTGGGTCTAAACCTAATTTGAGTTGTGCATGCCTTAATTTTGTTTTCGGGGGTCGCAGGGTTGAATTCGAGAAAGTGGGTCGAAAGCAGGCACATTGGGTCATTTGGTGAGCTGGGTCGAGCAATCCCCATCTTGCCTTTAATTAAATGCTAAATTTGATGTTGAATTCTGTAATTTTTGGTGAGAAGCATGATGTCACCGAACGCATTCGGCGTCTCGCCGAAAGACTTCTGGTTCGCCCTCTGTCTGCACCCTTGTATTCTCTATGCATTGCACTCAGCGAACCGCCTAAGTAGTTGTGCGCTTCACCAACTGGTTCGGCGAAGTGATTTTGCAATTGAACTGTCTTGCTTTTGTCTGAATACTTTTTAAATTTTTCTTGAAACTTTGCAGAAATGTCTAGGCCGAAAGTAGTTGGAAGAGATATGCCACCCCGACAAACAAGAGCAAAAAAATTCAGAAAAAATACAAAGGCAACAAATCCTCTCAAAATGAATAATGAGGGCAAGAAGCCTAGTGCCCGCAAGGAAACAAATCCCCAAGACCCACTATTCCCTCGTGGAGACATGGATTCTTCACAGCCATCCACTTCTTTTTGGTGGCTCATGACTTGGACAATCTTAGTAAGTCAACTACCGTTGAATCTTCTGAAGAAGCTCCGGGGGCCATTATCAAATTCTAGGCTGACACATCGGGCACTGATGCTCAGACAAATAGAGCGATTGTGTAGACATGATTTTTCTCTACCTTCCTCTCTGCCTTTCTTTATTTTACATTTTGGATTCAGTGTTATTTGCATTTGAGGACAAATGTTTTTATTTATGGTGGGGTGAGGCTCACCTTTTGTGTGCTATTTGTGACTCGTATTTTTGTTTATATTTGGGCTTTATGCTTAAATTATGTTTACACTGCTTTCTATCGATGTTTGAGCTTGTGGCTCCTTTTATTTTAAATTGCAAAATGATATTGACCCGTTCAAAAAATTTTGTCACCTCTCGTGTGTTGAATGTGGCTGTTCTTTTGCAAAATTTAAGTCTCGGTTTCGATCAATACCGATGACTTGAATAGTGCTCATGATCGAACGAGCATGAATGTGCGGCTACGATTAGGCAAAATGAAGTTGCATAGACAATATGTGAACTCTTTGCATCTCGTTATGACTAGCCTAGTATCAAATTGAGTCTCTTGTGATGATCATTGCACACTAGCGAAAGTGTGGAGTCTTGTTTGACTGTAGTGTCAATGCCTAGTGTGATGAGCTTACTTTGAAACATGCATGACATCCTAGAATTTGATCCATTGGTCCGATCGACTAAGTAAGGCTATCTCTTGATAAGATATTAGGCAACTTTAAAGAGTGTGAGCCAATTTCACATATACCTCTTTTATGACCAACCTTGTGAGTGTGTGAACCTCTCTTGAACCTTACCTTTCTTTGGAAGAAAATTGATGGAATCATAACCTTTTTTTATCCATTATCCATAATCCTCATGAAGTTGTGGTTAATTTGAATAGCCAACTTAGGCCAAAAGCCTAAGTTGGGGGTGTGGTGAAAAGAAAAGGTAAATCAAGAAGTGCAAGTCCCTCTTACCCATGGTTTTGAGAAAAATGGAACCCCTCCATAAATAAATAAAAAAAACAAAAAAAAATTTTATGGAATAAAGTACAAAAGAAATGGAGTTTCCAAAAAATCCATGGAAAGTGAATAATAGGATGAGTTATGAGCACTAATGAGAATGATGAAGGAAAAGGAAAGAAAGTGTTGTGAGCACCACATTTCATGAGGATGAAACTCACTAAGCCTAAATGACCATACCTTTGCACTCAGCCCCATTACAAGCATTGAAAAGACCTTTTTGATCTTGAGTGAGCTGAAACAAATGTTGATCGGAAAATATGGGCAAACCTATGGGTCAAAGCATGCATTGTGTTCTTCCTTGTGAAAGTGAGCATTATTTCTTGTGAGAGGGCATTTGAACACTTTGGTTGAGCTTGAACTTGTAATTTGAAGCAAGTATTGTGAGCATGAAATTCTTTGATATTGGTGAGTCACAACTTGAATCTTTGAGTACACATTTGATCTTTGCATAAGTAACTTGAGTATTGTTGCGTGCATTCATGATTGAGTCTTGTGTAGCACTGTTCGAGACTCCTTTTTGAATGGTTGAGCTTGAGTTTGCTTGAGGACAAGCAAAAGTTTAAGTTGGGGGTGTTGATGAGTCCACAAATTGGACTCATTAAGGGTTATATTTTGATAGAATTAGTGTCCTCAAAAGCATATTTTGACTCAATATTTGATGAAAACGCTTAAGTTTTAGGTATTTAGAGTTTGAGAGAAAGCATGGACACTACTTAGCAAAAAGGAACAAAGGCAATTGAAAGAACGAAGAGCTAAAGTTTTGAGAATCGTTCATCCTGTTCGGCGAGTCGCCAAAAGGTCTTATCCTCTCCTTTTATTCCAGTGTCCTGAACCCTGAAAGAAAGGACCAAATCAACGGTGAAAATAAGCAGTCAACGTGTACCCGAGTAGTTCCACGAAGCAGAACTATGTCACCCAATGATCCAAAAATGATGATGCTGAAGGATAGAGCAAGACGGCGATGAAACCTACAAAAGGGTGGATCACTGAGATGATCGGCGATCTCGACTAGCAGTGTCGAATGATCCACTGCAACACATATTTTTGAAAACTATAAATACTCGTTGAGTGTTGTAGCTTAATATCAAATTTTTAATATATAATTTTTAACATAGACTTTTGAGTTCCAAGTTTGGAGAGGGTTTTGAAGAACTTGAAGATTCAAAGGGTTTCAACTCCAAGAATTTGGACTTGGGTCTTGTGGATTCTTCACTCTTGGCTTGTTTTGAGACTTAAATATTCATACCCATTTGAATGCAAACTCATATTCGTATAAATTTCTATCTCTTTTACATGTCTAGCTAAAACCCAAATTCTTGGGGTGTGATTTTGTGAATATGGGTTAGATTATCTGTTGGGTCTTGCTTGTTGATTATTTATTTGTTGTTTAGATGTGATTTTGTTTAGTAGTTGTGATGGAACTTAGTGAAATTGTAGTTGCAAATACGATTTCACCTTTTTGTTTTCGGCTTGCTCGAGAGAGAGGTTGGAAAACTAAGACTACTAAATTGATGGTCGGTGGGATTGGGTCGACATGAGGTTCAACTCGAGAGAGTGAACACTAGTCCCTATCCCACACACTCAGCTCGAGAGAGTGAGTGGGCTAAGGCGGAGGTTGTTCTTCATGCGGCAACTCGGTGTTCGAGAGAAACCAAGTTGATTCGGGGTAAGTTGCTCGAGAGAGAATTTACCCCCACTATAGTCTAGCCTAGTCACAAATATTCAACAGATTTATTATCAAAAGCATGTACCCAATAGTTTAGTTTATCCCGTATTCCTATCACATCCGAAGAACCCCATCTCCTTGATTAGTACTATTTGCATTTTTGCTATTTTTGTTTACTTGTGACAAACCCCCATTGATAATTGAAGCTTGCGTCACCTTTTAGATTTAACATGTTTGTATTCAAAAGTGTTTCTAGCTATGACTAATTAGAACTAAATTTTATTTTTCTATTAATTCTCAAGCCCACTCCTTTGTGACTCGATCCCAACCCTTGGTTGGGTTACTTTACCATTGTACGATCATAGACACTTTCATTAGAAGTTGTGTCTTGATTACGCAAACATCCGATATCAAACATATTGGCTTACAACTTGTAAACCCTTCCTACCAACTTTCACGTTTGGCAAACATGTATGATTGTTAGGAAAATTAGTAATAGGTTTAGGCACACCTAAAGTATTTGGAACTTTGGGATGATGTAATATGGCAAAATAAATATTAGATGATAAATGTATCACCGGCCCAGCACTCCAAGACGGCTGGCCAGTGGCCATATCGGCCATTTCGGTGAAAATAGTCGATTAGGTATTGTAGCGCCTCTCTCTATCTCTCTCCGTTTGTTATAACCTTCTACTTTTATCTTATTTTTTTCAGAGTTTTGTCTTAAATATGCCAAGTTACTTAACATATATTCATTAATGTATTCTTTAAAAATAGTTTTATGATTTTTTAAATTTTTGGTCAATTGATTTTTTTTATTTTTTTCTGTTTTAAATTGTATATATAAAAATATTTTTTTATTTTGTTGGTGTAACGATCGGGTTTTGTTGTTATAGAAAAGCCACTGGGGAAATTTTTTGGGTGGGAAAACTTTTTTGTAATAACTTGGAATTTCCCAACCTAGTCCAGATTTGGATGAAATCAGAGTGGTTGAGGTATAGGGAAATCTAGTAGCAATCGGGTGATTTAATTATGATTTTGATTACATGAGTAGTTAGATAAGTCGTTAAGGAATTCGTACGATTTTATGAATTTGAATTCGGGTGAGTAGAACTCCCGAGATCGATCTTAGCGTGAACGGTATTTTTTTAGCGTCGTCGATTCAATGTGTGTTGTGAAATTAGTTCTTGGAATTATTAAAATAGCTCAATGTTTCATGCAATCCGCTTTGGCGGTGGTTTTGGTCGCTCTGGCGGTGCCGCTGAAGTGGGGTGAAGGCCGCGTGGCGGGCCAGACGTTACTTAAAGTCGTAAATAAACCCTTAAATGACTTTATTCTACACTTATTTTATGTTTAGAGCTAAGGAACGAACCCCAAGTGACTTTTGACATTTTTCCACCATTATTGAAGCTAAAGGTAGCTTTTCACTCCCTGAATCCGTGTTTTGATCTGTACAACGTAATGGAATGGGTGATTATCAATGGGGGAGGGTTTTGAATTAGAAGCCATGGTGGAAAAATCCCTATTTGGGATGTTTGGTATCATGGGTATGATCTAGGGTTGTTAGAATTGTTAGTAATCCCTGTAATTAATGATTGTTTATTGATTCCCGTGTTATTATGATTGTTTGTAGACCAAGAAAAAGCGGAACAAATCCGGAAAGGGAAGGATCAAATTTCTTAGGGTTTCAAGCTTGTTTTGAGGTAGGTGATGGTTATGATTCTATGATTGTGTGATGTATGTGTGTTCTTGCTTCATTATGATACTTATATGTATGTGAATGTTTCATTATTGATCACGCTTGTTGTAAATGAGATAGAGGAATGATGAATGCCATGAATCATGACTAAATTGTATGAACTTGAGAAGATACTTGTGATTGTGATTGTGGTGTGTTGAATGGATTGGTTACCACGTTCTGGCATAACTAATTGGGATCCGTTGCCACATTCCGGCATAATTATTGGAACGGTTGCAACGCTCCGGTATAAACATTGGATCGGGTACCACGTTTCGGTATGCTAACTGTTTGGGTTTGGGTTCCATGAGAGGACCAATGACTTATGATAATTGTGTATCTTGAGAAATGTGAAGTTGTTCATTGTTCGTTGTTCGTAAATGTTGATAGTATTGTATATGTTCAATATATGCATGTGATTATATGGTTGTATTGACTTGCTTATGTTACACTTAGTGGAATAGTCGCGTGCTCCTACCAGTACACTGTGGTTGTGTACTGATACTGCACTTGCTCCTATTTTTGTTGAGTACAGGGCATCTTTCGGCGGCTATTGACAGACCTCGCTTAGAAGATCAGTGATCATTCGAATTCAAGGGTAAGTCAATTCTTTCGGGATGCCATGGGTTCTCTTTCGTCTATGTCCACCATTTCGGACTTAGACTTTCTAGTTAGTTATTAGTGCATTAGTTTGGGGATGTATTCCTACTTGTTTAGACTTGTTGAACTTTAGATGTTTTGGTACATTGACTTTCAGGTTCTAGGTTATTTCTTTCATATTTGTTAGTTGTTAGACTTTTGTTGGAGTTTAAGGGAACTCCCTATTTATTTCCTTAGTATTATTCATGCTTTCGTATCCTTAAATGCTTTAGTTTTTGGTTTAGTTGCTTGGTTTGGGTTGTAGTAGTGGTTCTCCCACCGGAGGGTTAGCGTGGGTGCCAATCACGACGGTCTGGGTCGTGACAAAGTTGGTATCAGAGTCTAGGTTCGTTGATCTAGATGTACCAAAACAATTCTAGTAGAGTCTTGCGGAACGGTACGGGGACGCCTTTACTTTTCTTCGAGAGCTATAGGAATTTAGGAAATCTCTCTGTTTTCTCTTGTCTCCTTTAGTGCTATGACTTGATTCCAATTGGTATCTAGCGTTTCAAATTGGTATCTAACCTCCTTCACTCTTCTGTCCTCAGATGGTTAATACTAGATTCAACTGTGTCTGGCCCGTAGCTCCCGTCAATGCTCCAGCTGAGGAATTTGCAGCGAGAGGTCGCGGTCGAGGCAGGGGTAGGGAAAGATATAGGGGTAGAGGTCGAGGAAGAGTGGCGCCTACTAGAGAGGGGGTACCGGTTGAAATTGATCCCCAAAATGATGCCCCTCCCGTACATCATGAAGCGATAGAAGAAGATATTGAGGTTGAAAATGTTGAGGAGGTTGGACAAGATGAAGAGGTGCAGGCTGAGACTACTGGTGTTCCTCTCATAGACCAGTGTTAGCTCAATAGATCATGTCATTCTTGAAAGGGTTGGTTGGTCCTGGAGTGCTTCCTTCTGCTTAAGCAACTCAAGCTCCTACTAATCCCCCTGTTGCTAGCACTACACCCAAGGTGGGTGGGACTGTAGGTAATGATGTTTTCTTCCATCCTTTGTTGGGTTCTATTATGACTGGTAATGAGCATGAAATGTTGACTAAGTTTTTGAAGCTAAAGTCTCCTGTATTTATTCGTTCTGAGAGAGAGGATGCTTATGAGTTTATCTTAGACTGCTATAAGAGGCTTCATAATAAGTTAGGAATTGTCCATCAGCATGGAGTTGAGTTCATGACTTTTCAGCTTCAAGGTGAGGCTAAGAAGTGGTGGAGAGCTTATATAGAATGTAGATCTTCAACTTTACCTCAACTTACTTAGACCCAATTTCATGCTCTCTTTCTAAAGAAGTATGTGCCTAGAACTTTGAGAGAATGCAAGAAGGATGAGTTCATGGCTTTGGAGAAAGGTGGTATGTCTGTGGCTGCTTATGAGCCAAGTTCCATGCCGTGTCTAGATATTCTACTCAATTGGTGACTACTGAGGAGGAGAGGATCTGTTTATTTATTAGGGGATTAATGTAACACCCCAAAAATCTAGCAAGTTGAACTAGTGAGTTCTAGAGCCTTGTATGGGAGTTTTGGAGTTTCGTATGAGGATTAAACTCGTAAAAATGATTCCCGTACTTAGAATAGGGGTTTTAGGGGTTAAACGTTTGGGTATGACCCCCCAAGGACCACCCAAGAGGTCCTTGAGGGGGACCCCAAAAGCAACCCCTAATCTGCAAAATTTGCGCAGACCTACCCTTGGCCACCTACTAGCCGTAGGTGGACCCACGCCCCATAGGTGGGGGTCATGGGTCAAGGCCTGCAACATGCATGCAAGTGCTAACCTCAAGTGCAATCCACGAAGGGTGCAGTATGGTCCGTTAACCCACCTACTGTCCGTAGGTGGGGATCCATAGGTCATGCCAGTTTTAGGTGTTTTAGTTTTAAGTTAAGTGTTTGGGAATTGATTAGTTAATTAATTAGGGGTTAAGGTAGGTCGGTTAGTTAGTTATATTACTACATATATAAGGTTAATAGGCCCCTAAACTAATCACTTTAACTCATTCATCTAAGAGCCCAAATTACCTTCCAAATACTCTCTCTCTAGAATTGAAGAAGAATAAGAAGAAGAGAAGAGAAGAGGGCAGTGTATCTCCATTGATTCAAACTTTCTTTAGGACTTTGAAAAGAGATATGTTAAGCTTAATCATCTATGGGTTCTTCCACCCATAGAGTCCCTTTAGTTTCCCCCACTTGTGAAATCAAAAACTCAATTCTAGCTAGGGTTGTGCTTGCATTGTGGGTAGGGTTTGGGTGTGATTCCAATCTAGTGGATAACACCCAATTATGATTGATTTAGATTTGTTTAATGATATTATGATGATTTCATGTGATTTCTATGGTAAACCCTAATATAAATTGATGAATGTGATCTTTGTGGATTTATGCCATTAGAGGCAAAGTTGAAGGTTCATAGGTGATCTTCCTAAATCAATGTCATAAGTAGTAATTGATCAAATTTAGGATCATATAATCATGAATTGAACTAGACTCTATTGTATATGATTGATCTTGACTTGTAAAGTTAGAATGGAACCTTTATGATCAATTGAGACTAGAATCACCTAGTAATCAAAGATCTGATCAAGATACCTTGAAACCTAGGTATAAAGAAGAGATTGAGAAAAAAGCCTTGAGAGTAAGGTTGTGATCAATATAGCTAGGGATTTAGGGTGAAGCTATTAAGATTAACTATTGATGTAAAGGCTTTGAGAGTAAAGTCTAAAAGAGAATTGAATTCTAATAGGTTGGATTGTGGTGAAAGGCCTATACTCACCTAACCTACCTTATGAATGCTTGATAGATGAAAGTGATAGAATCACTTGAACATGGATTGATTGTCAAGGACATTCTTCCATGAGAGATGAGTGTTAAACAAGGCTTAACAAGTAAATCTTGAGGTGTATGCTTGGCCCCAAGTGGATATTGAGCATGAGAGAAGGAGTGTCACACAAGAGAGGGTCTGGGCTCCAAGTAGAAAGGAGAACCACACCTAGTTGATGTGAGGACTATACAAGTAAAAAGGGGGAACTCTTACGTAGCAGAGTGTGGGTTTTCCCAAAGTTAGGTCTCATGAGATTGGAGCCTTCACATAGTTGAGTTAAGGTTCCTAGTAGCAATCTCCATATCCTATGAACTAGCACATGCTTGAGAAACATCTCATAGTGTTCTAAAGCATAATTAAACTAAGACTTACGTAATGAAGTACCTCATAGTGTTCAAGAGTATAAGTGGACTTAGACATGCTTAAGGTAGTATCTCATAGGGTCCATGTGAAGAAGGAACTTAGACATACTTAAGAGAGTATCTCATAGTGTTCAAAGTAGAAGGGATTTAAACATGCTTAAGTAAGTGTCTCATAGAATCCATGTTAGTAATGAACTTAGATGTGCTTAAGGAAGTACCTCATAGTGTTCCAAGGGTTTAAAGAGAGATGAACTAAGATGTGCTTAAGAGAGCACCTCATAGTGTTCTAAAGTTAAAGAGAGGAACTAGGTTCCAAGTCAAGAAGTATTAGTATGAGGACCCAAAAGAAGTACTTAGCATGAGTAGCATTATAGGGTGCTATTTATGCATTGCACAAGTATGACTTCGGGTTATTAAATAGAAGTCTTGAGATAGGATTGTGCCATAGTTTCCCTTCCTAGCAATAGTTGACTAAAGGTGAGAGATTCCCTTAGTTATAAAGATAGCCATTAGTAAGACCAAAGGAGGGTGAATATGACTAGGATGACTTCAAGGTTATGCTTAGTGTGAAGGGTAGTATGGGATGCCTTTCATGCATTGCACAAGTGTTCTTTGAGGTTACCTAGAAGTATGGGGCCCTTATGGTATAGAAAATCTTAGAGGTTGGACCATGTATATAGACTATGATTAAGATGACCAAAAAGGGATACTTGGCTTGGGTGGTATTATGGGATGTTATGCTTGCTTTTGGGTTGCTTAAGAATGGTGCTATTATGCTATAGGTGACTAAGAATCAATTATGCTTATTATAATTATGACTTATCTCCTATGCTCATTAACTATGTCTTATGTTCACTTATGTTTATATGATGCTCATGTTGGAGATTATGCTATGACTGTGTTATTATATCTTATGCTTATGTCTTATGTTGACTAACCATTTTGAGATGCTCTTATGATGTTGTGCTAGCTTCCATACTTGGTACATTTTGTACTAACGCATATTGCCTACATTCTAATCAAATGTAGGATTTTGGAGTTTGAGTTGCTTTGAAGGCTAGGTTTCCAAGGATCAAGAAGAGTTGAAGAATTGGTGAGTCCTCATAGCTTCGAGGACAAACCCTTATTTCCTTTATGTCATTTCTTTATATTTAGACTTTGTATGGGCTGCGTCCCAAGAGTTTTATTCAAGAGTTTATTAGATGGTTTAAGACAAAGAGTATAGAAAGACTTCCACTTATTTTTATGAAATATGACTTCGATTGTAAAAGATTTAAATTGTTTCATATTTTCATTTCTATTACTTATGTTACGATACTAAGGGCTTGTATGAGACACCTTCGGGGTCAAGTATGCCATGTTACGTCTAGGGGGTACCCCTGGGTCGTGACAATTAAACTCTGAGTTGTAGGTATTATCCGTTCATATGACCTCTGCAGGGAGAAGCTATAATGTGGTAACATACTTTGTGAAGAAAGTGAAGGGGGTGAGGCGAGATTGCCAGGATAAGGCATTGGCAAAAAGGGCCAAGAACTAGGGTAACTTTCAAGGTTCTTACTCCAGGGGTCCGGAAGGCCAATGCTTGCAGCCAAGAAAATTCAGTCCGATATGCCCGTCTCTACAGGTAACTACTCAGGAACTCCATCTCATATTTTGATTCAGGATAGCTAGGGAGTCGCGCCTTTGACGGGCGGCAGACCATCTTTTGATCGTACATGTTAGAACTATGGAGAGCTTGGGAATATGAGGAGAGATTGTCCCTACCCACGAGTGTTAGCAGACTAGATCAGTGGTAACCGCGAACAATGGTCATAATGGTAGAGGGCGTCCACAAGGTGTGCGAGGAGGTAAGCAGCGAGGCCGTGGAGGTAGAGGAAATGGTAATGCAGGTAGGGGTAACGTGCAACCAGGCAGGGAAGTGGTTCGTCAAGATGATAGGGCTCAGTGTTATGCCTTTCTGGGCAAGAATGAGGTAGAGGTGTCTGACGCCAGTGATCACAAGTACTATTCTTATCTGTGACTGGATGGCTAATGTGTTATTTGATCCGGGTTCTTCTTATTCATATGTATCAGTGCGATTTGCCTTAAAATTTGCTATGATTTATGATATACTTGATGCCCCCATCCATGTTTCTACCCCAGTTGGAGAGCCAGTCATAGTCACCCATGCCTATCGTGCTTGTCCTATTTTGTTTATGGGTTTTCAGACTTAGGTTGATTTGGTGATTTTGGATATGACTGATTTTGATATAATCTTAGGCATGACTTGGTTGTCCCCCTATTATGTTGTGCTTAATTGTTATACTAAGTTTGTAACTCTAGAAATTCCGGGAAGGGAAAAATTAGAGTGGGAAAGGGTGTACAAGCCGAAACAAGCTAAAATCATATCCTCCATTCGCGCTAGGAAATTGATAGGGCAGGGTTGTTTGGTTTATTTGGCTCATATTAGGGATGTTGAGGTTGAGACTCCATCTATTGAGTCTATTCTTGTGATGTCAGAATTTAGAGAAGTGTTTCCTAATGATTTGCCTGGTATGCCTTCGGATAAAGATATAGACTTCTACATTGATTTAGAACCTGGTACTCGTCCCATTTCTATCCCTCCATATCGCATGGCTCCAGCAGAATTAAGAGAGCTTAAGGCTCAACTCCAAGAGCTTCTTAATAAAGGATTTATTCATCCTAGTGCTTCCCCATAGGGTGCTCCAATTTTGTTTGTTAAGAAAAACGATGGTAGTATGAGAATTTGTATAGATTACCGGCAATTGAATAGGGTCACTACTCGAAACAAGTATCTCTTGCCTCGAATAGATGATCTTTTTGACCAATTGCAAGGGGAGTCAGTTTTCTCTAAGATTGATCTAAGGTCTGGCTACTATCAATTGAAAATTAGGCCTGAGGATGTGCCCAAGACGGTGTTTAGAACTCGCTATGGGCACTATGAGTTTTTGGTTATGTCTTTTGGTTTGACCAATGGGCCTGCAACTTTCATGAGTTTGATGAATGGGGTGTTCAAGCCATTTCTTGATTCTTTTGTCATAGTCTTTATTGATGATATTTTGGTCTATTCGAAAAGTGAGGAAGAGCATGCCGACCATCTTCGTATTATTTTGGGTGTTCTTGGGAAACAAAGGTTGTATGCTAAGTTCTCTAAGTGTGAATTTTGGTTGACTTTAGTTGCATTCTTGGTGCATGTAGTTTCGAAAGAAGGAGTAATGGTAGATCCTCAAAAGATTGCGGCTGTTAAGAATTGGGTTCGACCAAGTTCTGTGATGGAAGTTAAGAGTTTTGTGGGGCTCGCTAGCTATTATCGTCGATTTGTGAAGAACTTTGCTTCTATTTCCACCCACTTGACTAATTTGACAAAAAATGAGATACCATTTGAATGGACTGAAAAATGTGATGAGAGCTTTCAAAAGCTCAAGACTCTCTTGACCACCGCGCCTATTCTAGCATTACCGGTTAAAGGTAAATATTTTATTGTTTATTATAATTCTTCACATTATGGTTTGGGTGTTGTGTTGATGCATGATAAGAATGTTATATCTTATGCCTCGCATCAATTGAAGGTGCACGAGAGGAATTACCCAACACATGATTTGGAGTTGGCAGCGGTAGTGTTTGCTCTTAAGATCTGGCGGCATTACCTCTATGGTGTTAAGTGTGAAGTGTTTACTAATCATCGTAGATTTCAGCATGTGTTCACTCAAAAGGATCTGAATTTGAGACAGAGAAGGTGGATGGAGTTACTCAAGGATTATGATATGACCATTCAATACCATCCGGACACGGCTAATGTGGTGGCAGACGCTTTGAGTCGAAAAGCGGTGAGTATGGGTAGTTTAGCTTGCTTGAGTGTATCCAAGTTACCTTTGGCTAAGGAAATTTAGACCTTAGAATTTAAGTTCATACAGTTGGGCATCTCAAAAGGAGGTGGGGTTTTAGCTAGCATTGAAGCGAGGGCCACATTCATTGAGGAGATCAAGGCCAAACAATTTGAAGATGAAAATTTAGAGGAGCTTAGAGAGAAGACTGCGATTGGTAAGGCACAAGAGACCACTCTTGATGCAAAAGGTGTACTTAGTTTCAAAGGAAGAATTTGTGTTCCCCGAGTTGATGATTTGATTCAAAAGTTGTTGATAGAGTCTCATGGTTCGCGATATTCTATCCATCCAGGTGTGACCAAGATGTATCGAGATTTGAAGCAAATTTATTGGTGGACGGACATGAAGAAGGATATAGCGGAGTTTGTGGCTAAGTGTCAGAATTGACAACAAGTGAAGTATGAACACCAAAGGCCTGCAGGTTTGCTTCAAAGAATGTTAATTCTGGAATGGAAGTGGGAAAGAATAGCCATGATTTTGTGGTAGTTATTCCCAAGACTTTGGGGAAGTTTGATTCTATTTGGGTAATGGTTGATAGATTGACTAAGTCAGCCCATTATATTTCGGTAAGAATAGATTATAATGCTGAACAATTGGCTAAAGTGTATGTGAAAGAGATAGTGAGGTTGCATGGGGTACCCCTCTCTATTATCTCAGACCGTGGTACCCAATTCACATCCAAGTTCTGGAGGAAGTTACATGATGAATTGGGCACACAACTCACTTTTAGTCAACCTTCCATCCACAGACAGACGGGCAATCAAAGAGGACTATTCAAGTGTTAGAAGACATGTTGAGGGCATGTGTGATTGATTTTGGAGGGCATTGGGACAAGTTCTTACCTTTGTGCGAATTCTCTTATAATAATAGTTATCACTCCAGCATTGATATGGCACCATTTGAGGAACTCTATGGGAGGGGATGTAGATCACTCATAGGATGGTTCGAGGCTGGGGATGTGAAACCTTTGGGGGTTGATTTAGTGAAGGATGCTCAAGATAAGGTAATGAGTATTAAAGCTAAGCTTCTAGCAGCCCAGAGTAGACAGAAGAAGTATGTGAATCATAAGGTAAGAGACATGGCATTTCAAAACGGTGAAAATGTTCTTCTTAAGGTATCACCCATGAAAAGGGTGATGAGATTCGGCAAGAAAGGTAAGCAAAATCTGCGATACATTGGTCCCTTTGAGGTTCTCGAGTGTGTGGGACTGGTAGTGTATAGATTGGCTTTACCTCCTAATCTATCGGGTGTTCATCCGGTATTTCATGTGTCCATATTGAAGAGAAATCATGGTGACAGGGATTACATCATGAAATGGGACTCAATCGTGTTAGACAAAGACCTCCAATATGAGGAGGAACCGATTGCAATACTTGATCATTATGTGCGCAAGTTGAGGACCAAAGAGATTAAGTCTGTGAAGGTTCAATGGAAGCATCATCCAGTTGAGGAAGCTACTTGGGAAACCAAGAGGGACATGTAAGACAAGTATCCCCAATTATTTGTCGATTCAGGTACTACTTCATTCCTTCCTTAGCTTATTTTTCCTAAGTTTGTCACTCGGGAAAGAGTGATGGGTAGATTGAAATCTCTTGTAACGACCGGGTTTTGTCGTTATAGAAAAGCCAACGGGAAAATTTTTTGGGTCGGAAAACTTTTTCGTAATAACTTGGAATTTCCCAAACTAGTCCAAATTTGGATAAAATTGGAGTCGTTGAGGTGTAGGGAAATCTGTTAGCAATCGAGTGATTTAATTATGATTTTGATTACATGAGTAGTTAGATAAGTCGTTAAGGAATCCGTACGACTTTACGGAATTAAATTTGGGTGAGTAGAACTCCTAGAATCGATCTTAGCGTGAACGGTATTTTCTGAGCCTCGTCGATTAAAGGTGTGTTATGAAATGGGGGTCTTGGAATTATTAAAATAGCTCACTATTTCGTGCAAGCTGCTTTGGCGGTGGTTTTGGTCGCTCTGGCGGTGCTGCTGAAGTGGGGTGAGGGCCGATGTGGCAGGCCAGACGTGACTTAAAGTCATAAATAAACCCCTAAACGACTTTATTCTGCACTTTTTTATTTTTAGAGCTAAGGAACGAACCCCAAGAGACTCTTGACAGTTTTCCACCATTCTTGAGGCTAAAGGTAAGCTTTTCACTCCCCGAATCCATTTTTTTATCTGTAGAACGTAATGGAATGGGTAATTATCGATGGGGGAGGGTTTTGAATTGGAAACCATGGTGGAAAAAGCCTTATTTTGGATGCTTGGGATCATGGATATGATCTAGGGTTGTTAGAATTATTAGTAATTCGGGTAATTAGTGATTGTTTATTGATTCACGTGCTATTATGATTTTTTGTAGACCAAGAACAAGCGGAAGGAATTCGGAAAGAGAAAGATCAAGTTTCTTAGGGTTTCAAGCTTGTTTCGAGATAGGTGATGGTTGTGATTCTATGATTGTGTGATGTATGTATGTTCTTGTTTCATTATGATACTTGTATGTATGTAAATGTTGCATTATTGATCACGCTTGTTGTAAATGAGATAGAGGAATGATGAATTCCATGAATCATGACTAAATTGTATGAACTTGAGAAGATACTTGTGATTGTGATTGTGGTGTGTTGAATGGATCGATTGCCACGTTCCGGCATAACTAATTAGGATCGGTTGCCACGTTCCGGCATAATTATGGGATCGGTTACCACGTTCCAGCATAAACATTGGATCGGGTACCGCATTCTGGTATGCTAACTATTTGGGTTTCGGTTCCATGAGAGGACCAATGACTTGTCATAATTATCTATCTTAAGAAATGTGAAGTTGTTCGTTGTTCGTAAAAGTTGATAATATTGTATATGTTCAATATATGCATGTGACTATATTGTTGTATTGACTTGCTTATGTTACACTTAATGGGATAGCCGTGTGTCCTACCAGTACATTGTGGTTGTGTACTGATACTGCAATTGCTCTTATTTTTGTTGAGTACAGGGCATCTTCCGGCGGCTATTGACAGACCTCGCTTAGAAGATTAGTGATAGTTCGAATTCAAGGGTGAGTCAATTCTTCCGGGCTGCCATGGGTTCTCTTTCGTCTATGTCCACCATTTCAGACTTAGACTTTCTAGTTAGTTATTAGTGCATTAGTTTGGGGTTGTATCCCTTCTTCTTTAGTCTTGTTGAACTTTAGATGTTTTGGCACATTGACTTTCAGGTTCTAGGTTATTTCTTCCGTATTTGTTTAGTTGTTAGACTTTTGTTGGAGTGTATGGGGACTCCCTATTTCTTTCCTTAGTATTATTCCTGTTTTCGTATCCTTAAGTGGTTTAGTTTTTGGTTTAGTAGCTTGCTTTGGGTTGTAATAGTGGTTCTCCCACCGGAGGGTTAGTGTGGGTGCCAATCACGACGATCTAGGTCGTGACAGTTGGTCATTGTTTTTTGGTTTATGTTTTAAATAGTTATTTTAATTTTTTAATTCTATTTTAAAGAGCCTTAATTTAAAAATATCAAGTGACTTGATATTAGGCTGCCACTTGACAATTGTTGATGCTTCTACCGTGCTTTAATATAGATATAGATATAGATATAGATTCGTTATACCATTTTTTTCAAGACCTAAAATTATATATCAATTGATACAAATATTATAGTAAAACACTCATATTAATCACTAATTTAAAACGTTTACAAAATTCAAAATAAACAAATAAAACACTCCTAATGCTACCATGTGCAACCTTTTTATGTCACATTTATGGAAGTGACAGATATAGGCCATCTTTTTTGTACAAATTGTCTCAATACTTAATAAGAAAAAGCACACTCCTAATGCTATCACTTGCAACAATTTTAAACAGATAAATTACTAAGATGAAAAAAATGTTCTTCAATAAAAATGTGGGGTTTATAACTTTTTTGGAATGACCGAAGTAGACATGTTAATGTGATGGTGTCTGCTTAGGCTCATTTCTTTTATAAGATAGTAATAATATAAGCGAAGAGCTTACGGCCATACATAAATGGATCAATTTATCATTTTACTTTAAATCTTGTTGCAAATCCTTGTCTGTACACTCATCAGTAAGGGTTGCAAAGGAATTACCTGTAATCACACCATCTTCACCTTTCTTTTGGTCATCATTCTTCAGTTTTGGGAAGATTTTATTAGTGGGATGCCACTTCATAAAATGCCTTCCTACTTTAATCATTGGCACGTTTGTTTGCACATCAGATACTTCATTCTCTATATCTTCTTTCTTCTCTTCTTGTTGCACTGGTTTTCAGAGTTCTAGATAAAGCATCCTACAAACACTCTTTGTATGACCTTGAAACTTGCACAACTTACAATACTTTGGCAACATATCATACTGTATGTGTCACGACCCGAGAGCATCCCCAAGTCGTAACATGCGTATTCGACCTCTCGGAGGTCTCATACAAGCCCTTAGCATTCATCACATTAGATATGTAAAATAGTGCGGAATTAAAACTCTTTAAATAAAATCCCATAAGAGTCAAAGGTCACTTTTAAAAACATCATTCAAAAGTACACAAGCGGAATACTAAGTCTCTTAGCCATCTTAGACATAAACGTGAAAACATACTAGGG
>JAJOOS010001638.1:0-114343 GCA_029582725.1 Solanum chiquidenum | reverse complement strand
AAACTCCACAACTAGGGTTGTGGGAACCATGAGTGATTAACAAAGTATGAATAGTAAATAAGCAATTCTTGAATAGTGTTTTGCATGCATTGATAATTCTTTCGGTTAGAAGTCTTTTTAGCGGTTGCAAACGTTAGAACTCGCGTTGTTGCTACTTGCCGGACCAAGGAGGCAATCAACAAGAAAAGAATTATCAACATAGATTTAGTGTGATACTATCTAATAGTCTAGTGTCGATTGGTGCGAAGTAATAACTAAGCCAAACATCGATGTGATGTGTAATATTAGGTAAATGTAAGGGTTAGTAAATTATACACACGTAGCCAGACCAAGATGCGGGGTGAAATTCTCTAGATGTCGGACCAAGGATTTAGAGATACCTAACTTATCACTCTGCATGTAGTACACTAGGAAAGGATTGCTATTACTAGGATTACTGTGTTATGAGCTTGTGGGGAACACATATACCCTAGCTAATATTCTCATCTAGATAACAACCGAAATTGACTTTTGTTTACTGATTACCTACTAAATTCTTACAATTTGTTTCACAAAATCCCCCCCTTTAATTACTTGTTTCTGGAAGTAATTTGACTAAACAAATATAATTGTTGGTTAAAGTTAAGTCTAAACTATTTTCCTCGTGGGATCGACCCCAACCTACAAGTTGGGTTCTTTACTTGATAACGATCGCTTATGCTTCTGAAAAGAGGTGTAATTTAAGCGTATCTGTTGTGTATTGATGCAGCGAGGTAAGGTCATAGCTTATGCTTCTAGACAGCTTAAGGTTCATGAGAAAAACTACCCGACTCATGACCTCGAGCTTGCAGTCGTAGTATTTGCCCCAAAGATTTGGAGACATTACTTGTATGGTGTTCACGTAGATGTGTTTATAGATCATAAGAGCCTCCAGTATGTGTTCACCCAAAAAGAGTTGAATCTTCGTCAGAGGAGATGGCTTGAAATCCTTAAAGACTATGACGTGAATGTGCTTTACCGTCCTGGTAAGGCCAATGTAGTAGTTGATGCTCTTAAAATTTTATCTATGGGTAGTGTAGCACTTGTTGAGGAAGAGAGGAAGGAATTAGCGAAAGATGTTCACCGGCTTGGTCGCTTAGGAGTTGGTCTTATGGACATGTCAGAGGGCAGTGTGATAGTTCAGAATAGATCAGAATCTTCACTGGTAGCGGAGGTTAAAGAAAAGCATAATAGTGACCCTATATTACTTCAGTTGAAGGGTGCAGTTCATCAGGAGAAAGTTCAGGTTTTCTCCCAAGGGGGAGATGGTGTACTTCGTTACTAGGGTAGCTTATGTGCTCCTAATGTGGGTGATCTGACATTGATAGTACCATTAGAGAGTGTGGTTGTGAAGGATAGTCTCATTTATGAGGAGGTAACAGTTGAGATTCTTGGCCGTCAGGTTCGTAGGTTGAGAAATAAAGAAGTAGCTTCAGTGAAGGTTTTGTGGAGGAGTCAGTCCGTATAGGGAGCTACTTGGGAAGAAGAAGCAACCATGAAGGCCAAGTATCCTCATCTCTTTCCTTCCGATTCTGTTTCAGCTTGAGGTAATAGTTCCTCTCCTGTCTCACTTTACTCCTGCGTAAAATTTAGTCTTAGTATCATGTTCCTTCAGTTGTTCTTCCATTTTCAGCATATTTGCATGTTCTTGGAACTCAGTCCAGTCAGATATCAGTTTCTAGTACTTAGTGGTAGGGATTGCAGCTCCTTCTCTCCATACTCAGCTAGTTTAGACTTCATTCGAGGACGAATGTTCCCAAGGGGGAGATAATGTCACACCCTGTATTAAAAAAAGATCAATTGCAGATTTTCAGAAGTTGCAGGTTCCACCAACGAGGGCCACCTACGGACCGTAGGTGGGGTTCGTGGTTGGCCACCTAAACTCCACCCAATTTTTTTAGAAAGAGTCTAGAACCACGCTAGGGCCTACAGATCGTAGGTGGGACCACGGTCCATGGTCCAGGTCCATTTAGAACCCAGTTTCTAACTCTCTGAAAGCCGAACAAGGACTGACAGGATGGGCTGTCAGTCGAGCTACGGTCCATCGATCAGGCCCATCGACAGCTTCGTCAGATTTTAAGTTAGGGTCGTTTTGGTATTTTCTCCTATGCGTTGGACACCTAAACTATGTCATTTAACCCATAAACTACGTAGTTTTGATCAGTTTAAGCCTATTATTCTAATCAGAACCACCCTAAGTGAGTCATTCACCTAAATTCATCAAAACTTAGAGCTAAATAGGAGAAAAGAGTCGACCAAGCCTCTTCAAGAATGCAACAGGTTTTCTTGAGTTCCAGCCTCAAAATCGAAAGATTTCTCTGTGAAATTCATCACCAGGTATGTGGGATTTTACTAGTGGGTTCCTTTCATCTACTAGGTCCCTAAAATTCAGTCAGATTCTTGATTCTCTATCTCTTGTTTAGACCTAGAGTTTCTAGAACATTAGATAATTGTTATGATTTAGTTGTTATAGTGTTCTTAATCAGATTATCATGTCTTCGTAACATTGTTGCTTAGTTCCTTGCATGAAACTCAGAACCCTAGATGTGTAGATTCGTTTAGTTCATGAATTACACTAGCTAGGTCAGATAAACAAATATACATACCTCAGATTTCGAATGTTTCATTATCAGTACTTAAATGTTGCATTCTCAGTTTGCATGTCAGAATATTAAGCTATCCAATATTATAGTTATATTGTGTCATACACATTTCTAGTTGGGAGTAGGATTAGCACCGAGTTGGCGTACCCTCTTAGTCCCAGAACTTCGTGCCCCTGTAGGTTATAAGTCCCCTCTGTTGGGCATCAGATTTAATGATCACGCCACTCATGCCTTTATACCCCTGGCAAGGTATATTGGGTCCTCTCGATAGTGTATATATATCGGACTCCACGTTTAGCTCACGTGGTTTTATGTCGGTTAATAGTAGCTCCCACAGTCAAACTCTAGTGCATTTGACCAAGTTTTCAGTTATACTTCAGTATTCGGTCTCAGCATGTTAAATTTATGATTAGTGCTTGGTCATTGCATTTAGCTTAGTTTTCAGTATATTTCAATATTATTATTCTGTTCAGATTATGTTATTGCTCAGTTATATTTGCTCAGTACATTCCAAGTACAGACGCATACTCTGCGCTACATCCTTTCATGATGAAGTTTCAGGTACTCAGCATCCAGAGCACGCATAGATCAGTTCCCAATCCGCATTCAACAGCTTCAGTGGTGAGTCCTCATACTTCAAGGACAATAGACATGTGTCTTTCAGATTTATTCTTTCATTTCAATTTTCAGTTTTGCTAGGGTTAGCTGGGGCATGTCCCATTAACTCTAGTCAGTTAGAGGCTTTTCCAGACATAATATTAGATTCAACTTTAGCTTTTGAGTGATTATTCAGTATCACTAAACTCATAGTACTTTATATATATTCAGATCAGTTTTGGGTATTCCCCACTTTAAGTTATCTACTATTTTTAGCTTCCGCATAGTATTTTTTATTCAGTTGTTTAGTATGCTTATGATATGCCAGCTTCAGGGTTTGCTTGGGGTCACTCGTGATCCTAGGTCCCGTGTTTACGTCAAGGGGGTAACCTCAGAGCGTGACAACAAAACCCCAAACGGGCCATGGTCATGATGATGAGCCGTCTGGAGGCTCGTGAAGCTGAAGCAGTGAAGAAAAGTAAAAATGAGCAACGACCAAGTGAAGACCATGAAGCCCTAGACGGGCCGTGGACCTATTGACGGGCTGTTTGAAGGCTCGTGAGACAGAACCAAGAGACAAGCTTTGGAAGCTAAGTGTTGATCGAAGACCACAGAACATTAAAATAGGTGTGGTGAAGCACACGGGCTGTAGTGATGCCTGTGAAAAAAGGCAAGAAGATCCAGTGAAGACTCAAAAGTGGAACACAGTTCACGAAGCTCTAAATGAGCCGTATAATCTCAGACGAGCCATTTAGTAGCTCGTGAAAGCTGTCAGGAACAAATTCTCACATTGTCTAAGTGTGGGACGATGAGGGGTGTCACGAACCATCTAGGTCGTGATGAGCCGTGATGAGGGTCGTGTAGTGTCGCGACAATTCAGTCCTACTTCGAGTAGGACTTGTTTTTCACAGACTATTTGAATCAGTTAGGTTATTTTTGAAGATATCTCGTCATTGTATGAATGAAGCGTAACTTTCTATATTTTATCTTTGGTTTTTATCAACTATTTTGGAGATCAAGACTCAAAGATTATGATTAAGTATTTGAATATCAATCTTTCGTGTGAATTGGCCTTTAATGAAGATTATTGCTTGTTCTCGTGAAAACCTGAGTGGCTAAACACCACAACTAGGGTTGTGGGAACCATTACGTTAATTTAGTTATGAATTTGTAATATGAGTAAAGTATGATTGTCGATTGCGCATGTGATTCTTACTTTCATCATTCGTTCGTTCTAATAAGTGCACACATTACAACTTGCTTTTACTTTCCACTTGTTCGAGAGAAAAGTGGTAATTAGGAAAAAGTAAAAATCAATCTATTAGTTTGTATTGAACAATCGAGTTTGAGAGAAAAGATTTTGAACAACAAACATGTGAGGGGCGAAACTGAAAACACTTTAAGACCAAGAGGAATAGAGTGAAAGTTATCTAATAAGACTGAGAAGTGTTTAGATGCATTTAACTCATTAAGAATAGGCAAGATTAACAATCGATCAGTACTTGTCTATGATTCAACACTAAAGTAAAGTCATGGGGAACACAACCTTGGTTTCATTTATCAATTATCACAACTTTGAAGTTAAAATCCTGTTACTCTTGCTAATTTGAATACTGCGTTAAACATCAGTTACTCGAAAGACAAACCAAATCCATATTTACATTCTGCATTACTTTCTGTTGGAAAAAATAGCAACAACGGAATAAAAGTGTCAGTAAAACTATTTTTGTAAACAAATTCTTTGTGGGATCGACCTCAACTCACGTTCAGTTCTATAAATTGATATCGACCGTTTGCACTTCTTAATTGAAGTGTAAGTTTGGACGTATCATCGCACCATAATTGATTAGTACGTGATTAAGATGTTGTTCATGAATAGCTCATATAATGAATAAATGTTTGTTATGTATATTATACCCTAACAACTAGCCATCATCTGTGAAGACAATTGTAGCAAAATATGGGGAAATTTTTTCATAGCATATTGTTCTTGTGTTATTGTTGGATTATGCTCATCTTTACTTTCCTTTGTTTTATTTATGGGGTAATTTCGTTGCTTCCTTGATTCTTCTCTCCAAACTTCTATGACATTTGAGGGTCTGTTGTAGTATATTTCTTGAATTGTTGGGTGATTCATACCTCCTAAAGATGTATTTTAATCGCTAAAAATGTTGGTAAGAGCTTCGTTGCTTTGGAAAGATCACCAAGAAGAACTTTGTTGATCACTCCTTGAAAGAACTATATTGTCGATGTTTCTCTCATGCTTGCTTCATTCCCCCTAAAAATTATACAACTCTTTTATCTATAGTTGTAAGGAATAGATAAGGTTGCTTGTGATTGGTCAAAATGTGTCATTTTGGACATGTGGCGATTTTTGATGGGTTCTTGAATTAGACTAGAATTGCAACATCATTTAAACACATGACATCATTTTGTTGGTCTTGAGTTTGACGGGGATGTCAAGTCACCTTGACTCGTGTCATGAGTTTGAGTTGTAAGGTGAAATGAACCTTGAACTTGAATTTGACTAGAATTGCAAATCATTTGAACGTGTGACATCATCTTGTTAGTTTTGAGTTTGACGGGGATGTCAAGTCGCCTTGACTCGTGTGATGAGTTTGAGCTTCAAGATGAATAGACCTTGGACTTGAATTTAATAAAACAAACTTATTTATTTTTAAATCCCAAATTAATTATTCAACCCAAATGCACATGAATTTAATCCAAATTTCAAATGCATTTAACCCAATAAAATTTATATGTCTTCAATTACATACTAAACAATTATATAAGAACAAATAAAGTAATTAAAACTTAGTAAGAATCGACGGTAGGGTTATGCCTCCATTTTTTATCAATCCATTTCAGTCCAAGTAAGTTCGACTTGCCCATTTTTATTCAGTCTATTTTAATCGCCAAAATTCAGCTCAACGAGCTAATTTGATACATCTCATCCGGTATAAACTTGGACACTTGGTAAAAGGATAGTTCCATGAAATGTCGAGATGTTGATGAAAAACTAGTAGCTTGTCACCATGTAAGAAAGTAAGAATAGTTCGTCTATTGTATTAGTTCAAACACTAAAGGCCACACTTGCGGATAATGTTAGGTATATATGCCTCTGCATAGTATGCATGTCGGCGCGACCTTAGGTAAAACTGTTGGGATATACTATTAATCATCTGGTTGAGTTATAGTATCTCTTGTAAAGACTCTTTATTTCATTTTAGTTCATATAATAAAGTCTTTATTTAAATAGATCATTGTGTTAATATGTGTGTCCATTGCTTATACATAGTAGACGATTTTTGTGTATAGAGTTATTTAACTCATATGCGGAAGATTAAAATTGTCGATTCTTATAAGTCATAAATTAAATGTTCACAATCAAAGATGAAGTTGGACAAACATCTTGATGATTGTAGCACAAGATTAAAGATAATTTGATCTTAATAATGGGAATGGTTAAATTCCAACTTCTTGTGCTAGTACATTTCGTGTGTATTGAACGGGACAGTTAGAAATGTTTGTTTATGTTTTGAATATTTATAAACAACATCTCTAGTCCATAGATGTACTTATACTCTTAATCTTGATATAATTATTATGATCTATGTAGTTTGATTTATTATTTTAATCTATTAAAAGGTGAGACTCTATTATGAGTCAATATATTCCTAATAGATTGGGTAATGACAAATCACATTAGTGACATAATAATTAGTTGATAGAACCATGTCTCGGACTTGAGATAGAAGACGCCCTTTTATGGATACTTATAAGTTTTCACATGAAAACCTTGCAGATGGATTTTATATCCGTCATGTGAAATAAGTTAAGTATAATAAGAAAGGATTAAATTAGTCAATAAATTAAATTATTCAGAAAATTTAATGTAATTGAATGGTGTGAGAACTTCTAACATGGAGAGTCAAATAAGATGTAATGTTAGATTCCAAATTTAAATCGAGGAGTGCAATTACAGATTTTTAGTGGAATAATTTATAATTTATGTGATATGTAATTCATTCATTTACGAATTATTAATATTATAATTGGAAGCCTCAATTAATAAGTATACGGTCCCTACTGTGCCTGATCAATTAATCATTTTTGGAAAAGAAAAAGAGTGTTCCGGAAGAAGTAATATTATTGGTCTTCAGTAAGGAACAAATTATTTTGTTTTTAATGGTAATATTGTTGATTTAAAAACATAATATCATATATATATATAAATAAATAAAAAGAACCTTAGGCCAGTCTACGTGGCGTCACCACAAATCAGAATTCCCTTTTAATTTATGTATTTACAAAACGAGCCTTCCCCTTTCATGAAAAGTTGGGACTTTTATGAAACGTTGCGACTTTAATGAAAAGTTGCGACTTTTATGAAAAGTTGTTACTTTTATGAAAAGTTGTGACTTTAATGAAAAGTTGCGACTTTAATGAAGAGTTGCGACTTTTATAAAAAAGTTGCGACTTTAATGAAGAGTTGCGACTTTTATAAAAAAGTTGCGACTTTTATGAAAGGTTGTGACCTTTTCGAAGGGTTGCAACTTTTCCAAATAGTTGTAACCTTTCCGATAAGGCACAATAAACATTGGTTCACACTACCCTTTGTTGTCTATAAATAAAGGAATTTCCTATCTCATATTAAAACAACGAAAATTCTGAACCTATTCTTCTTCTTCTTCTTCACAATTAAATATTTGTGTACTTTGCTTATGTTGAGTGGCTCGCTGACACCATTGCTTATGTTACAAATCCTGGTATGTAGTTTTAAAGTCATTAATTTATGCTTATGTTATTAATGATAAATGATAAGATGTAATAATTTTCATTTTCCTTTACATTATTAATGTTTGTTACTACGTAATCTTGTATGTAAGATAATATATTGTTTTAGTTTTAATGACTGATAGGTTTTAAGTATTATTTTATAAATTCTATGATAGGAAATTCCTGCGCGAAGCGCGGGTAATTTTACTAGTTCTCTATTAAAGGGAAAACATTTTTGGCTATTTATGAGTTTTAATTAATTAATTTTAATTGTCATTATTCACCAAAAATGCTTGTGAGCGTTATTCCTCTTCCCCTCTTCCGAAGAATTGTGAGAATAAATAGAGGTGAAGATGATCGTTTTTCCGAAAAAGAAAAACACTTGCCCACACAAGAGTTTCAATTGAAGAGATAATCAGGAAAATGGTAGAAGGTTGGAGCTCTGGACTTCTTGCTTATAAACCAGTTGAGTGAAAGCTTCAACAGGCTAAGTAATACAGACTGAAATTTCGTTTTTGATTTATATTGACATGTCAATATGTTGCGTATATGCTTTATATACTCTAACAAAAGCGTGGTCTAGTGCACATCATTCGTCGAAAAATTATGTAATGTACAGAGGTTAATTATTAGTTATTATGAATGCATATTTAATTTTACACAATTGAAATGAAATTGCACATCCGTCACCAAATTTCTGACTCGGAGTGCGCGCACACAACCTATTGTATCAATATAAAGGGAAGATATTTAGGGAAATCCCATTCTACTCTGCAAATAACTCTGAAATATCATATCTCACAATTAAATCAGTTACATTTCTCTTACAACTGTTTCTATACAATTATCATCTCAAATGGTGACTGTATCTATGAGAAGAAGACTTGAAAAATCACAAGGAAAAAAAATAAAATAAAATAATGAAATGTAAGTGTACTATTGTTTAGCTTAGCTGCAACCATTGAGAAAACATTCAAATTGGTGTACAGTTATTGGCAAGCTTGTCTCCATGTAATAACAAAAATAAGATCCGTCTCGCGCATTATACCATTTAATTGAGAAGTGAAAACTGATATATCAAGTGTCCTCTGTAAAAACTTTGTATATGTAATCGCGAAAACGTCTTGAGTATGCCTTTGGATCAACAGCTGAGATAGAATTGGGATCACATTGGATAGATTTATATGCATGCTCAAGCTTCTTCGTAATGTCATAGTCTTGAAGTATGTCTATGATTCCAAAAAATAATATCACATCATAAAATTCCCCTGTTGGTTCTCCTACTAACTGAAAGTCTAAGTCATTTTTCCTCTCTGTCCTTTCAACGCGTGCCGACATGTTTATACCCAAACTTCTGCCAGCCAACCTGGCATGTTCAGTTCACATTAGTTGTATGGTTAGTAAGGATATATGTGTGTGTACAATGAATAAGCACCGGAACATTTTCAGCGATCAGATAGAAAAACACGCGTAGTATAGCCAGTCAATGTTGTATGCTTAGAGAAAATTAGGAGTATTTGTAAGATAAGAAGTGTACCCGGAAGGATCAAGAAGCAATTGATCCCTATCTGCCCGAGAAAGACGAGGAGCTGATCCATCTTCCAATCCTACATTATCTGTAAGCAAGGGAAAATGATTGAAAGATCTGACTTTATGAAATGAGTTATTTTTCATGACGAAATATATGCAACTAGCACCAACCAGTAGGTGTTCTACAACCAGGAGGAGGTGTTTGATCTCCAGTTGCTTCTTTAAAATGAAGACCAACTAAAAGGCTATAGTCCATCACTCTCTCTTGTTCTAGTAACTCACAATCCCTATCAACTTGCCTGAAATTTGAAGACATGTGTTAATATTGGTAACTAATGATCATATTAAGGAGATGAATAAAAAGGATCGTACCTTCGGAATTCTTGGAACCATGTCTTAGGTAACCTGAATATAAAGTTGAGATCAAGGTCCTTTAGAGTTGTGGTTGCTTCAATCTCTGATTCTGGTTTATCTGTCATCCGGCCAAACGTTGACCCTTTCAAGTCGAATCGTCTATGAATTGTATAATCAGTGCAGAAGAGATTCCCCATGATAACAAATCGTACCTAAGATATTAAAACATATGATAAGTTATATTGTTGTAGTGATCGATCATTTAGCATTTGATGTTTGCAGGGTGTCCTGCCACTACCTTTTTCTGTGCTGGTCCGGTTAGCTTAACACAATGCAGGCCAAAATACTTGGTCATTAGCGTGTTATCAAAAGAACGAACGTGACTGAAATAGGCATGGAGCATCCTTAGAAGCACCTAAGAACCATACATGGACAAGAAAAGTTATTCATTGTTTTTCGGGCATATATACAGTGCTAAGGCAATTTCACTACTAAGCATACATATATATAGAGAGAGAGATCTCACTTTGACTTCTGCCTTCTTCATTGTCTTGATCATGTATCTATCATCATTTGTCAAGTAGAAGAAGCTTCCACTTTTTCCTGGGGAACATAGCTCTCGGAGGGCGTCATTACCACAAATAGACAACATATAATCAGCTGCATCGACTTTGAATAACATCCTTAAAGCCCTGAAAACTTTAGGGCAATAGTCTTTCCATCTAAATTCACAAGATGGATGAGGAGGTGTGCTTTTGGATCCTTCAGGTGGGAATCTTGTCCAGTACTTCTCCTTCGGATCAAATGCCGAAGGCTTGAGATCTAGGGATGGAACTGGTCCTGGCCTTCCTACTGAATGCCTATGACATAAATTCACATCAGAAGCAGATATAACAACACAAACAAATATCCAGCAATAAAAAAAGTAAACCTGATTCCCAACTGCAAATTGAGCATAAGGTCATAATTCTTATGCCCTTTGGAAATAGTCTCTCCTTGCCTTTTTGCTGCCTTAGGATGTCTAATAGGACTCCCTCTAATATATCCATCCATAGCATCATCTATACAAGAAATTCTTGGAGGTGTTCCGGCACAGTCTGATAAGCGCATTCTACCAAATTCCCTATCTACAGGGGCTGCATCTATTCGCCCATCTACTGACATCCTCCTTGGCCTAACGTTGTTTTCTGTCGCCTTGGCAGACCTCCAAACTGCCAACTTTTTCTGAGAAGGTAATATTGAAACCTTCTCATTTGGACAAATGCTACATTCTATCAAATCAGTATTGTAAACTTCTTGAGGATCCCAATCAAGATTTCCACTTTCTAACAATGATGCAGACGGATAAAAAGTACCATTTTGTTCATTTTGATCTTTATTCCAATTTCCAACATAAAAACTCCCATCATCCCATTTCAATGTTCCATTTCCCTTTGGAACTCCCTCTTCCCAATTCCCTTCATACACATTCCCATTTTTCCAACACATCTTGCCTTTACCACATATAACACCATTCTTCCATTCACCAACATAACAATTCCCATTCTTCCATGCATACTTGCCATTTCCTTGTTGTAATCCTCGATTCCATTCTCCATCATAAACATCACCATTAGAGTATTCTTTAACCCCATGTCCATGTTTCAAATTCATCACCCAAGAACCTTTAAATGAGTCTCCATTAGGCCCGGTAAACGTGCCTTCACCATCCATATATCCACTCTTGAAATTCCCCTCATACATAGCACCAGACGGCCAACTAAACGTTCCTTTCCCCATCTTTTTCCCTCGAAACCAATCACCTACATACATGCATCCATCAGTCCACCAATATTTTCCATGTCCATGGGGGAAACTATCAACCCAATAGCCACTATAGTAATCTCCATTGGGGAGGAACCTCTCCGAATGGTAAACCTCCCCATTCGCGTGACCTTCATTGTCCTCTTCTACATCTACTTGATCAATTATCTCCTCCTCAACGTGCGATGGACCATATGTACCAAATATTGTGTTGGCTCGTTTCCTCGCGACTGCTTGTGTTTTCCTTACGGTTGCCTCCCAAGCCTTCATGATAATATTTTATAAATTTTGATGATAAATTTGGTCCTGGATGAAGAAATGCATCAAACAGATCAGCCATGCAAAGACATGCAGATGATGAGATAGAAAATCACTATCTTCTCTTTCTTTCATTCTCTCTCTATCAGCTCCGGCTTGCTCGCTTTCTCTTTCTCTCTCTCCCCTCCCTACGTGTTATTAAGATCACAAGATTAGAAAATATTTTAATTACGTATTAAGTACTAGTACGTATTGTATATTTTATATTTTATGAGTGGACTTATTCACCTTCTATTACATCTAAGACTTTACGTGACACTTGCAAGGATAGACGTATTTGGGGTTATCTAATTTGCCAATATTTACACATAACATTATTTTTTTCAAATAAATCTAGTGACATTATATTCCACTGTTATCAAATTTAGAAAAAAAAATTGTTTTGCACCTGTATGGGGTTGGAGTTGGGATAGGGTGTCTTGAAATATCATAAAGAAGGAATTGAAATCACACTACTTTAAAAAGGATAGTTTTCATGAAGTTTTGTAACTAGTTTTGGGAACGTGTGTGGTATGTTTGTCCCAATAATAATGTATTCATTACATTTTTTCGCACAATCAACAAATTTTAAAAGTTTAGAAATTAATATTGTGCAAACATAATTTTTTTATTAATTATAAAGAAATAAGAGATTCTTACCAAACTATTGTATAATGAATCATCAAACTTATCACATATAATTATAGATTTATAGTTATATATTGTATGGATTATGATGCCACCAAAATTGAGAGAGGAAAAAAATGACAAACATAAATACACTTATTAAATGTAGTTATAAATAGATGAAGAAGAAATCAAATAAAAGAAGAAACTTTGAAATCAACAATTGAACACTATCGTTTTTTATCATGGTTTATCTGATATTGTCCATGTCTTAATTCATAGTTAGCAAGATCAACTTTTTCTTCATCCTATAGGAGAAAATGACAAAATAAGACTTCTCAAATTATTATTTTTTAGAAATGAAGGGTCTTGAAACCACGATCTTTCAATTTTCATCTTTCTTAATGCCTTTCTCATTTAATTAATTACATTTAAAAGTTGATTCAACTTTTGTTTGAACACCTTCCCACCTTAATATTTAGTATAATATATAAAATATTATTTAATATTTAATTAGATATTTAATTTAGTGTATGCCTAAAATGACAATTCAATTTCACACTTTAAAATTTTTCATTTTTAATAATATATGATGACTAGTTGAGACTCATTTGAAGGCCATAAAGTATTTAAAATATATTAACAGACGTATGATACGATTGGAGATTTAGTTGAAGCTATAGAAAGATTAAAATACTTAAAACAAATAGATAAAACATCTCAGTATCAGAATATGAGTCATGCATCGCATGGTGTCTATAGATTTTAGGGTAAGAACACAATCATAGTTACATTAATTCTAGTTAATTAGCCAAAAGAATTACCAAGGATTAACATGAAAGTTTACAATTTTTTGTACAATCATCAAGAACTCAATAGGAAAATAAATGGTGCTGACTTTGTATGTAATGCTAAGTTTGTCAACCTAGTAATTTAATCTTGATATTTTGTCGTAACTTTTGAATTATTTTATTGTAAAGTTCTACAATCAGCACAATACACGAAGTCAATTTTCAGAATTTAAGGAATTTGACACATCTTTATGTATCTCTGTAAACTTTTGTTGTATGAAGAAGATTAGCTCCACTTTCTCCATATCACCTTTCTCTTTCGTATTTGTTTTCTCTTTCCCTCCTTCAATTGGTATCAAAGTATAATTGATCTTTGAGAAATTGATTTTATTTTTGTCGGGGTGGGGGGGTACAACACCCATTAAATTTAACTCGTCCAGATCTCTTTCTGTCCAATTTTCTTTCACATGGCTTTCATCAACTCTCCTCTTTCACCCCTTATTTTTAATGGCGAAAACTACTAAATTTGGCAATGAAGATGAAAAAAATAATTAAAGGGTCTTGGATTTATGGAAAGTATATTGAGGAGACGACGCCGCATAACGTTTGAAAACAAACTTAACTCTTCATCAGATCAGAAATGAAGAAGAAATCACAATCAAGTCAATTATTACGAGGATCATGACATGTGAATCTGCTAGAAAATCTCGAGATACGCTGAAAGCAAAAATTTCAGAGGAACACTAGGACGAGGAAAATTCAAATATTGAACTTAAGAAACTAATTTGAGATGTTAAGAAAGAAAGAGACCGAAAAGGTGAAACATGTCACAGTAAAAAATGGACGTGATGACACTCATCTAATTTCACCAAGACAAGTCAGCCTAAAATCCAACAATACAAAAAAAATGTGAAAATAAACTAATAATAACATAAGCGCAGAAAATTTAGTCATTCTAAAATGCTCCCAAAATCTTATTATCACGTGTACAAACCACTAGAATAATAATACATAATTTGAAAGATACAAGTCTCAATGTCTTGGTCTCTTGAATAGAATGAAACATAAGTAAGGAATAAGAGGGTCCGCAAGGATGACAAGCAACTACCTCTTGAGTATCCACGGATAGCCTCAAATATAGATAGAAGTAGATCGCAATCACACAAACCCAAGCTCAGAACCTACAAGTGTAGAAGCAAGGAGTGAGTATCAAACAACATGATACTTAACAAGTAACCCACTAAAACAAGGTAAATCTAGTGTGACATCTTGCAAGTTAATATAACTATGAAGAAGCTGGAAATCGAAAATAGTCATTTTTGGAAAGAATTTAAAAATCTGGAAATTTGGTCAAGTATGGGAAAAAGTGAGTTTTGGGTCAACTTTGAACAGTCATAACTCCTAGCTCAGGATGCGTTAGGTGTAGTTCCAGTTATGTTTGCGAAGCCCTTGGAATGATCTCTCCAACGCCGTCGAGTTTTCTCGATTCCGAGTTCGTATGAGTGAGTTATGCCCTTTGGAAGTTGGACAGTTGGCAGGGAAGTCCGTCCGGAAATTTTAAGGGTATTTTGGTCTTTTCCCTCACCAATTCTTTTGGTTATTTAAAGGGTCCAAGCTGATTTTTAGATCAGTGTTTATTTTTTTAAAATAGTGAGAGTGAGGGTTAGGGCCTTGAGAGAGAAGAGGAGAAGAAGAGGAGAAAGAGAAGATCAAGCAAGGTTTCGTCAAAGATCGTCGTGGATATCGTCGGGGGTGATCCCTACTAGGTATGTGAGTTCATAATGTTGGGTTGGTTCTTTCCCCCACACGCCAAACTAGTTTTATTTTCGATAAAAGATTGGTGGTGTTGTTGAAGTTGTTGGTTGTGTTGTTGATGTTGTGATTGTGTTGAAGTCTTGTTGATTTGGGCATGTTTCGGGTTGTGTTTTCGGGTTAAATCTACTGTGTGTTGAGGGGTTTTATGTTTCTAAGTGTTTGGTGTTGGAACCTTTGAGGTTGAGAGGGTTTAGAGTTGGCGAAAAGAAGGAGAAAAGTCAAATTTTTCTGGGAAAAGAGGTGGCGCGTCGCGTCAGGCAGAGCGCCCCAAGAAGTGTTTTGAACTTCCACCCCTGGGGCGCCGTGCCTTGCAGAGCGCCTCAGCAGCCCTTCTGAACTCTGAGGGTTGGCACCCCGCACCTTGCAGAGCGCCAAGGACGCCAAGTTTCCCCTTTCATTTCCCACTTTTTCATGCATGTTCCTTGGTAATGTACCTATGTTTCATAGTTGTTTCCAACACTCCAAGGTACGTCTAAACGTCAAGAACTCATCCATAAACATGTGATCATATACCTTGAATCCATAATCCAATTCAAGGCGAGTTAGGATCAAAGTCAAGTGAAGTTAGAGTCAAGCTTAGAAGTTAAGACTAAGTCGAAGCGAAGCAAGTCTTTAAGGTTTTCAAGAGTCTTCATTGAATGTTTTAACTTCATTTGTTAAGGCTCAAGTTTTAAGTTTCAAGCAAAGTAAAAAGTTTAGAGTTTCAAGTTGAGTAAAGAGTTTAGAGTTTCAAGTTGAGTAAAGAGTATAGAGTTTCAAGTTAAGCCAAGAGTATTAAGTTTAGTTCATTTTCTCAAAAGTTATTAGGGAACTAAGTATTCCCAAAGAAATTTATAAATGTTTTTCACATTTAAGATGAGAGGAAACTGAGATTTCCAAAAGAGTTTTTGAGCAGTTTGAGTACTATCTCTTTTAAGAAAAAGATGAGTTTTGCGAAAGAGTTTCTAAAACATGATTAGTATGACAATTGAGTATGTCATCAATGCTTAAACAGTATGATCTCTAGATATACCATCAATGTTTATGTAGTATGGCTTCCCGAGTCATCAATGATCATATTAAAAATATGGTTTTGACATGTTTTTTTTAGAAAGATTTTTCAAGAGCAATTACCTCTTTTAAAAGGGTAGCTTTGAGCAATTTTCTCAAACTAAAGAAAGATGTGTTTAAAACACTTATGAGCTAAAGTATTTTTGGGAGTAGTCTTGAGCATCGAAGTGGGGACACGAGTTCATATTAACTCAACTCTCCATAAGAACCATGTAGCCAAACATGGGATTTAGCGGGTCATACTTTTTAGATGATCACGAAAGTTAAGCTAGTGGATCCACTAAGTTAAGCTAGTGGATCCACTAAGTTAAAGTTAAGTTAGCTTCCTATATCACGACAAGGTATAGGATGGTCCTTGGGTAACGTGAGGTAAAACGTTGTATCATCACTTAAGTTCATAGTGGTGGTTCTCGGTTAGAGAAACTCCCACAGTAGAAATTGCATGGTTCCTCGAGGGGTTCTGCTTAGTATGGATGGGGGTATGGGACTTCATTCATGCATTGCACAAGTAGACTTTGAGAGGAAGCATGGTATTTTTATGATATTAGAAATATGATTTTGACGTCATGTTTTTAATAGTTTTACAAGCTTTATATATTGCATGTATCTTATTGCATTATATTGAGTTCAGTTATTCATGAGTTGAACAGAGCCAAGGTAAGTTCTCTTGTGTACCCCTTTTAAGCTTAAGTTAATGTTTAGTGGTCCAGCTCGCATACTCGTACATTCCATGTACTGATGCCAGTTGGCTTGCATCTTATTATGATGCAGACGCAGGTACCCAGGATCAGTATCCAGCACGCCGTTGATCCAGCTGAGCACTCAAGAGTCAGTGGTGAGCCTCCTTGCTTTCCGGAGGACTCGGTTATTTTGTTCTCTTAGTTTGTTTAATTAGGATGTTGCGGGGTCTGTCCCAACATCCATCTCAGTATTATAGAGGCTTCATAGACAGTCAGTCAGTTAGTATTGAGTCTCTCATCTATGTATATATTTAAGTATTCTATTTTTGAGACTCGAGTTGCCATTTTGGCCAAGATCTTATCAGTTGGGTTGTTTTGTGACCTTTCATTGCATTGAGTTATTCTGTCGAGTTAGGTTTCCGCTGAGTTAAGAAAGTCAGGTCAAGGGTTCGCTTGGGGGCCAGCAATGGTCTTCGAGTGCCGGCCACGTTCAGGGTGTAGGCTCGGGGGGCGTGACATCTAGCTAGAAAATGATAACTCCTTTCATCCCAACTGAATTGCCACAACTATAATTGCATAGAAATCAATCCAACCTAACAATTTACAATTCACAAGGTTTCAAAGTCACAGTTCAACTATTACATTTCATCAAATCACATGAGTCAAGATTATCACTCACAATAGTCAAGCCGTACTATCACAAGTATCAAGATCATCAAGTACAACAATCAAGTATACCAAACACAAGTAAAAGATTATCATGTACTAATATCAATTAGGACACACGGGGAACACCCATAGTCCATGTACTCACTAGCAAAGACCTCGACATCAACAATACTCGCCGACAATGAACCTGGCATTACAATACTTGTCAGCAATGACCTCGACATCAATAACACCCGTCGACAAATACCTCGGTATTAATAACACTCACCGACAAAGACCTCGACATCAAATAACACTCACTGACAAAGACCTCGCCATAAAATAACACTCGCCATCAAAGACCTCGACATCAATAAAACTCGACAATAAAGACCTCGACATAAATCACACTCGACGACAATGTCTTCGACATCTATAACACTCGCCGACAATGACCTCAGTATAATGACAATACATCTCATCATAGTATTTTAGAACTAATGCAATAGGCACGTTCACATAATAATGAAGAAATGACAATCACAAGCAATTCACATCCACAACAACACTATCAAAGTATCACATCAGTCACTGAATCAATATTAACACTCAAGATAATTCACAATGCACTATTATCAACATGTTGCCTTTTCAATAACCCCATCCTTATCATTAAGGTCAACCAATTTGAGCAATTAACCCATCACCTCATTCTCATTATTCCCAACACATACAAGAAAGAGAGTTCACGATTCTACATGTTTTAATAAGGTTTAGAAATTCACTTCCCTTAATTCAATCAAGAGTCAATCCAAGACTTGAAATTTTTCCTTCCGAACAATATCCAAATCAACACAATCTAGTCAAACAAGTATTTACAATGAGAGTTCAGAATTAACAACACTCATACCAAGTATTTATTTTATGTTCTTTTTTTTCCCTTCTAATTATTTCATTATTCTTTATTACTTTTCTTCCTTTTTCATTCATTTTTTTTCAAATCCTGATATTCTTTATTTCCACCATAATTTAATTTCATATTTTTGTTCATTCTATATATATTTTTATTATTTTTCTCATTAATTTAATTTTGTTTTTGTTTTTTATTTCTATTTTTTTCATTTGCTTCAGTCTGTAATGACACTATCACACTATATCTATGCACTTTCATGGTATCATTGATATATGCTTCAATACTTTAGTGGGACCTCCGTTATAACATCGCAATATATCTATATATTAACATAATATAGTTGGGATTTACTTTAGTCTGTAATGATATCACCACTGTATATCTATATATTTTCATGATACCATTGATGTGTACTTCAATCCTTCAGTGACACCTCCATGATACCATCATATACTGACATAGTATCATTAAGAATTGTTTCATATAATCAGTAACACTCTTCGGATCATGTATGATACCATCACAATATGTGAACATACTGTTGTGGTAGCATTAAAGTTTTCTTCCTTATTTATTCACAATACTATTCATTCTTTAATGATACCATAACAATATATACATATAATGTTATGGTACCATTAAGGTTTCTTACATTCATTCATATACAACCAACTCATTTCTCAATGATACCAACACATTATATATAACAATTGGTATCATTGACTAATAAATAGTCCTTCAACGGAGGAACTCATAATTTCTCAATGATATCATCACAACATATCATATATTGGCATGGTCTCATTAAGTACTATTTCATATAATCTGTAATACTCTTCAAATCATGTATAATACCATCACAATAAATGAGTATACTGTTGTGGTAGCACTAAGGTTTCTTTCATTCCTTTATAGACAAAACTACTTATTTCTTAGTATAACAATATATCCATATACTATTATGGTATCATTAAGGTTTCATGCGGTCATTCATGTACAACCAACTCATTTCTCAATGATACCATCACAACATATCATATACTGACATGGTATCATTAAGAAATGAATAGTTTGATAAATAAATTAGTGAATTTAATACTATTATTATTTTTATTAATCTAAAAGTAGTTAGTTAATATTTTTTATCTTTGTGCTTTATTTTTGTTTTTGTTAAAAAAATAAAAACAAGATAAATCATTAAAAGGGAGAAAAAGAGATAATTTTAAATTAAAAGGGAGAAAAAGAGATAATTTTAAATTAAAAGGGAGAAAAAGAGATAATTTTAAATTAAAAGGGAGAAAAAGAGATAAATTAAAAGGGAGAAAAGGAGAAATAAAAATAAGCTAGTGAGTTTAATATTTTCCTTTACTACTTATTATTATAATCTCTTATTTAATTTTTATATTTTATTAATCTAAAAATAGTTAGTTAATATTGAAATTAGCTATTAACAATTAGTTCGTGGGCATTCCAAATACTATTTTTTGTTTCACAGTGAAGTTGAAATACTAGTAATAAAGAAGAGAAAAAAAAGATTTCATGATGACACTTGCTCAATTTGAGCCACAAAATTTGATAAAAAGAAAAAAGGAAGAAGATATCATAATTTACAAAATGAACTGAAAATGACTCAATTTTGAGGAATTTCGGGTAAATAATTTGGGGCAAAAGGAGACGTACAGAAATTAGTAGGCGTTTGGCCATGCGATACCATATTACGATATGGAATCGTGAGATGGAATCACTGTTTGGACATGCGATTTTACGCTGATTCTATCTCATGATTCTATATCAATGAGATGTGATTCCATATTCTCCAAAAACCATGATATGAGAATTTCATATCATGATTTAAGATATTTTTAATATAAAAATTGATCCACAAGTATATATTTTGTTAAAACAACCCCACACTTATATCTACTATAACCATTTATTTCATATGTAAATAAAATTTATAATCACATCATTACTTTTTAAAATTTATTATTCTCACCGAAATAAAATTTATTATTCTCATCAACATATAGTCACTTTAAGTCACACCAACCGATTGTTGAGTAATAAATTTGTTCTCTTCATTTACTCCAACACCTAATTTATTACTTCTACCGCTTTGTATTTAATACAACTCAAAGTAACAATGTTGGTTCGTCTTCTCAGTCACTTGATCGAGAAATGCAAGTTCAACGTGAGGAAATTATTCGTACTATATGGGAGGATTATATTAAAGACTAGTAAACTACAATTTATATTCAATTTTTTTTATTGAATTAAAGTTTGATAAATTAAAGTTAGATGAAACAGTTACTTAAGTAGAGAGCAAATTATAGCTTCGTAATAATTTATTATGCGATTTTATAAATTTTTGTTTATTTGGTAAGATTGAATAAACAATTGTAGAGCTGTCAATATGGGTTGGGCCACCCCATCTGGGCTAACCCATACATGCTTTGAAATTTGACGGGTCAAGCCGGGCTAACCCATTTTTTGTGTGGGCCAGAAAATGGTTGGCCCAGCCCACAAGTACGGGGGTTATGGGCTTTGTCGGGCGAGCCCTCTTTTCTTAAATATATATTTTTTTATAATTTTTTAAATTAAATTATAATTTAACAATATTATCATAAATATCGACAAGACAATATTACATGGTGTTAGTGTTACTACTTCCTAATCAAATACACAAATAAAATTATCTTTATAATATTTATTAAGTTTGATTTCAAAGTAAAAGCATAAATAGCTAAATAGAAATATTAACCTAATTGTTTTTCAATGATCATAAAAAAACACAAAAATTATGACAATATTCCATAGGCTATGACCTATGTAGTGAATCCGTAGAAATTTTAGGAAATTTTTATTTTATGTATTTCATATTTTATAAACATAATTTGTATTTCAATTGTAATATTTCAAACTTTAAACAAATTTTGAGGTTAGACTCTTGTTATTTTTAAAATTTTATTTTATTTTTATTTTTTAATTAATTTTTATTTGGCCCACGGGCCGGCCCTATCCATATTTCTCAAGCCCCACAAATCGACAGACTTATTCAGGCCGGGCTAAAAAGCTTTTTTTCTTAAATGGACTCCAAAAATCGTAGCCTAGCCCTATCAAATCACGGGTTAGGCCGGGCTGGCCCAACGGGCCTAGCCCATATTGATGGCTCTAAACAATTGGGGCTATTTTAATAGCTTTACAACTTATGAGATTCTTATGTTTATTAGAAAATATACAACTCAAAAATTCCATATCACTCCAAACAAAACTTCAATTTCATCTCATAATTCCATATTATGGCAAAAGGCATAAATTGCCCCCTAAACTTGTACCCAAAAGTCATTTACACACTTTAACTAATGGGGCGATCTATTACACACCTTAAGTATATAAAAGTGTATTTATTTCCCCCTTCCGTCACCCAACTCAGGGAACGTTTCGCTCCACATAGTTGAGCGCGTCAACACGCTAATAAAGTCATTTTTTAAAATTAAAACAACCCAACCCAACGGTTATATTCCCATTCTCTTCTTATAACCCACCCACCCGACCCTAATGAACAAGAACCCTAAATTTTCACCCAAAAATTTGAATCAAGAACCATAAATTCAAACATAATTCAAAATTTATTCTTTTGAATCAAAGGTAACTCTTTTTCATTATTATTCATTCATCTCTTTTCCATTTTGATTCATTCCTCTCTTTTTCATTTCCACAAAATTTCTGCTTCTTCAATTCTGTCTCTGAAAAACTTTGGTGTCTTTCTCTCTCCACAACCCCTCCTGTTCTGGTGTCCTTCTCCCGCAAAAAAAAACTTACAGAAAATAATATCTGACATGGGAGAATCTACTAAGTCACCATCATCTGCTTCAAAAACACTACAGAATCGAAGAAATCTTTAGCTAAAATTAGGATTTACAGATGTAATTTACGATTAGGTTTTGGTGTTCTTAGAGAAAGGAAATGGGTGGGTGAAATAAATGGACTAGGGTAAAATAAAATGGATTTGGGTGAAAAGAATCGAGTTTGGGTGAAAAGAAACGAGTTTGGGTCAAATGAATCGGATTGGGGTCTTTTACTACGTGGCTTCACTAGGAGGCGAATGACTCTCACTCTATGCATAATGTCCTGGGTTGGGTGACAGAAGGAGGAAATAAATACACTTTTATGCACTTGAGGTGTGTAATAGGTCGCCCCATTAGTTAATGGGTGTAAATGACTTTTGGGTACAAGTTTAGGGGGCAATTTATGCCTTTTGCCCCATATTATCATATCATATCATGATACCATATCGCATGGCCAAATAGGCCTTAGTGTGAGAAGGGGTAAATTAGTGCAATTAATTTGCTTTTAGGGTTATTTTATATATTTTCTCCAAAAATTAAAGACCACCCAAAATAGAATTATTTGTGTGAGTGACTATTTATTAAATTAGATAAATTAAGAAGTAGAATCATTGAAAAAAAAAATTGTTCAATAACCCATAATCCTAAATCAAATTTATTTAATTGGAAAAGGGTCAAAATTACCCTCGAATTATTTGAAATATCTCATATATACCCTTTATTTATGTTTGAGATCAGAATTACCCTTGTCGTCTATGTTTTGAACCACAAATACCCTTAAAATGTTATTTTTGTCTTATGTACTGACATGACAGTTCAACATGGCAAAAATATCTTCCTCTCAATTATGTTGTTCTTCCTTGTTCATCTCTATCACAATTTTTTTTGAATTTTTTTTCAATAATAGTACTTTCACTGTTCATGTTTGAGTTATTATTCGGACTTTGAAATACCAATTTCGAAGTGCGTTGAAGTTCGTTTGAGATAGTAGTTGTGTGTTGAATGATTGAGTTCATTGTTTGGATTTTTATGTCATCGAATCTGAGGTTGAAACTTTTATTCTCAAGGTTGAAAGATGTTGAAGAACTCTTGAAGTTATTGTTTTTGTGTCGAAATTCGAAAATAGTTACTCATTTGAAAGCTTGTTGGTGAGAAATTTCTAGCTTTTGCTAGGTTTTTGAAGTGCAAAAATTTGAAGAGATTTAATTGAATGTTACTAAAAATTATTTGGATATTGCAATTGAAGCTAGAAATTGACATTTGACAACTGATTTCTTAGTTTGAAGATTTGAGTTGAAATCCCCAAAAAATATAAAAATATATGAAAGAGTTCTTAAAAGGTTGAAAATTTAAATATGATTTTGTGAATTTGTGACCCCAAAATCGAAACAATGAACTCGATCCGTCAACACGCAATCGCTACCTCAAACAAACTTCAACACACTTTGAAATTGGAGTTCCAAAGTCCGAACAACAACTCAAACAAGAACAATGGAAGAATTATATTTGATTTTCTTTTGTAATAAGGATGAACAAGGAAGAACAACATTATTGAGAAGATGATATTTTTGTCATGTTGGACTGAGTGGACTGCCATGTCAGCTCTAATGACAAAGATAATATTTTAAGGATATTTGTGGTCCAAAACATAGACGGCAAAGGTAGTTTTGATCCCCAAACATAATTAAAAGTATATATGAGCTATTTTGAATAGTTCGAAGATAATTTTGACCATTTCCCATTATTTCATTGATAACATAAAAATATGTTCTTTCCTGGTTAGAGTTCATAATTTGTTTTCTTTTATTTTTAGTTAGTTTATAATTATAACATTTCGGACGACGGAGCCGCTCGATTCTAAGGCTGGGCTGTTCCCAGTTCACTCGCCGTTACTAAGGGAATCCTTGCAAGTTTCTTTTCCTCTGCTCTAAAGGATCGTTAGGCCACGCTTTCACGATTTGTATTCGAAACTTAATAAATAGTTAATCAGAAGTCTATGTGAAATAATATTTAAACTCTTATCACTTTATTACTTGTACGACTCGCATATACACAACACCCCTCTTCTTCTTTTTCCTTTTAAGAGAAAGATACCTTTCGGTTTTGAAAGGTGAAATCAGGCTAAGATATTATTAGTGACAATGATTGTTCAATACCATTTTAACATAAAAGTACAAATGCCACCACTCGCCACTAGGTCCAAAAGCTTCCCTAAAAATCTGATCCAACAGAAATTCCGCATTGAGCGTAGCTGATATACCGTTACGGCTAGCTGATCATATTATTCCATAAAAAAAATCTATATGTATAGAGATCCCCTAGTCTTTCAGTAAGTAGATAAAATAGGACATGTGATCTTTGTATTATGGTATAATACATAAATATATCCTCAATTTGGTTTCAGTTGATATCTGTATTCTTTAAGTTTGGGTGTGCACAAATAAACATTTAAACTTGTATAAAATTGAACAAGTATACACATGCGTCCTACGTGACATACATCACATAAAACATCACATAGGACACAAAATTATCACGTAGGACACCACATAAGATAAACATGTCTATTTGTTGAATTTTATATAAGTTCAAATACCTACTTGTGCACACCCAAAATTCGAAAGCGTAGATATCAATTAAAACCAAGTTAAAAGGTATTACGCCAGATATTTTGGAAGCTCAAGTCCTCTTTCTGTACCATTCTTCACTACTTCCCAAAGAAGTAGAAGTTAAAAAAAAAAAGTTCAAATCACAAAGTGCAAAACTGATAATTGAAAGAACAACCTCATCATTATATCAAAGCATCAGCTTGATTGAAGTAGCCAGAAATCTTGAAAATACAACTACTATTGCAAATAAATAATCTATATAAAGATATCTATAGTAAAATAAATGTGAAGGCAGTTAGAAATGTGATAAACGTAGGCAATAATTTCGGAGAGAAAGAGGTAGCTATCTGGATGGTGAAGTTACAGTTTGCTTGAGATATATTCTGATCCGTCAACGTTGCCAGACCCTGAAAATTACAACTGAATTCTTCTTGGTTCTGAGCCTGGTAATACATGTTGAATGCATATGATGCATTACCGTTGGCATCCAACCCGTTGCAAGAAGAACCATATCCTAATGCTGTGCAATCTGAGAATGTGCATGCATAGTTGATGTTATCTGCAAGTTTGCTCAGGTCCTTGGCATTCGGATTGAACATGCACCATTTCTTGGATAAATATTCCACATTTTGTGCAGCAACAAGAAACTTATCCTGTCCCTGACCGTTAAGGTCCATGGCAAACTTTGGCTGCCCATCATACCGGAAGATTCCCCAGTGGCGCTCAAAGTTACCTGGAGCAATACTTTTACCATCCTCATCGATAAGCCCAAACAAGTAAACTTCGATAAATCCAGGCCGAAGAGGTGTTCCTGTGTTGGCTGCAAGCCTGGGTAACAGTCCTTTATAGAACCGATAAGCAAGATTGACATTGGCGTTTTTGTCACCATCTGTAGGCCATCCAACTTCCCCAACTAGAATGGGCAAATTGCCAACACCTGCTGCTTTCAACGCTGAAACCAGGGTATCAAAGTTGGCATCAAATACATTGGTGTATGATAATCCATTATCAGCAATGGGGTTACTGGCTCCATCAAAGAAGGCAAAATCAACAGGGAAATGCTCGTTGGCATAAAGACTTAGAAATGGATAAATGTTTACTGTGAAAGGTGCGTTGTTCTGGCTCATGAATTGAACAATCTGGGTCATTAGATCATTAATGTCTACACGGAATCTCCCAGCAGATGGTACGGGATTGTCGTCTGGAGAGAAATAAACATCAGCGTTTAGAGGTACAGTTGCTTTTATGGAGCTCCCAAGTCCTGCTTCATTTAGAGCATTTTGGATGTTTTGAAGTGCTGGGAAGGTCGTGTTAAGAAAGGAATTGTTGTAGGATGTCAGGAAAGGCTCATTTCCAACTGCAACATATCTGCAGAGAGATTAAGATGCGGAAAGTTATACAGTAATCAGCTATACAAAGTTTGAAATGCTTCTACACACTTTCTTATTAACAGTAAGTGAACTTTTATTGATGAGAAGGCCAGGAGTAAGTTGGTGTGCAGTAAAACAGTAGAAATGAAATGTTTTTACACACTACAAGCACAAAGTCGTCGATGAACTGCAATCGTAATATCTTCAATTTTCAATTATTTATAGCATCATAAGGTTTCAGATTTCATTACTCCAAATGACAAAACTAAAGATCCGGTACATATGGAAAATAATTCTCCCATACAAGGCAAAGAAATTAAGTACATTTTGGAGAGTTCTTCAAAATAACAAAAGAATTATACCTTCTGCATACTCAAGAGCAAAGCTTTTAAAGTCAAGTAATTGTTGATCATACTAAAACGATAATATGAATCAAAATAGCATTTCAAATACATAAAACTTCAAGCGATAGGATTTCTTAGATGGAACTCACTACTTTCCTTCACTTTATAAAGGATCAAGCTAACCATCACTTGCTCTTTCTTTTTTTCCTCTTATAAATCAAGAAGTTCCCAAGGGCCAACGGCACACGGCTGATAACTCTGGATAATAGACCTACTTAAATATCGGGATCTTATCTACAGCAGGGCTTTAACGCAGAAGGTAATCATAACTTCAACCAAATACTAGCTCAATTTCAAAAGTCAAACTGGATATTTCAGCTCAAAACAAAATGAATCGACTTCGACTTTTCAGCTCGAAAGAAAGTGAACACACAAAGAGTAGACAGAAAGAGGCAAAAAGATGATTGACAGAAGAGAATAATCATATTACTGCACTTCAATAGAGATGAACCTGAGCAACTGCACTATTCTTTTAAAACAAAAAATTCTCTGCTTAAAGATGAATATTTGTAGAGTCTCACACTAGACCATGTCCAATAGACCTCATGAAGACTGGTTTTTTGAAGCCGAAATGAAAAAAAAAATGAAAATGAATACTAACAGAAACATGTACTAGCAATTACTCAGGCTCTTAACCTTTGCATATATCAAAGACTGGTTTGTTTGCAACCAAAAAGAAAGAAAAGAAGTAAAAATGAATACTTAAACATATACTAGCAAAGGTTCAGGCTCTTAACCTTTTCATATACTAGCAATGGTTCTCCTATTAGGATAACAACATTCCAATGGGGAAAATCAGAACATAGTCTTTTTAAAAGTATAACATGGGCAAAAGCATATGCACTCAAAAGGACTTATCCCTAGCTAATGTATGGGATATACATTTCAATGGGGAAAAGCATAATACAAATTTCTAAAGAAAATATGCACTCGAAGGACTTCACCGGTGAAAGAATTACTCCCTGGCTAATGTGGAGGTAGGGAGAGTCCTATGCAACCTTCCTCTTGCATTTCTACAAAGAGGTTGTTTCTACGACTACGCCACAAACCCATGACCTATGAGCAACCAAAGGACCAAATCTATGGTTATGTCAAGACTCACCGTCAGACGAAAACATCGCATTGAAGGAAGGAAACAATTCTTTTTCTTTCTAAGCTCCTTTAATACATATTCATAATTTACAAGCAGAAAAAGGGCACAAGAACAGATCATCAATATAAACCATAAAACATATCAAGTTTAATAACAAATAGACACTAATAAAAGGCAAAAATTAAGGATTCCAGGTTAATCTTACTTAATATTGACACCTCCTTTGAAATTGTAACGCGTGACATTACGTTTAACCCAATCTTTAGCTCTATCATAATCATTCATAGCAGAAAGCTGATCATTTGGAATAGCAACCATAACTTCAAGATCACTACCAGCAAGAGCACTCATAGTAGATTGATCTGCATCAAACAACTTTACTTTCCCAATACCATTATCCTTTAACATCTGTACCACTGTTTTTGGTGGCAATTTATGAGTTGCCATAGTCCCCCAATTCACTCCTAATCCATCAACACCACTTAAAAATAACAAAAATATCCCAACTTTAAACATTTTCTCAACACAATACATTTTCCCAAACCACAATCTTGAACTGTAATTTGAACAAAGAATTGATTTTTCTTCAATTTGAATAGAAAAGAAAAAAAAGGTATGATTAAAAATCAAGACAAAGGTGAATTAGAGAAAAATCAAGAACGTGGGTTGAATCCAAAACTGCCCAAAAAAAAAGATATGAATTTTGCCAATAAGAACAGGGAAAACGTGGGGCTGAAATACAGTTGATAAAAAAAATTGAATACTCTTAATGTAGTTTTCTTTTTTTTTAAGAGAAGAAAGTGAAATATTGAGTTTTTAAAAGAATTATATATAGGGTTTATTGTTAGTAAAAGTTTGTTTTAAATGAATGGTTGATAAATCTAAGAAAAAACCTCTACTATATTTAAATAAAAGAAATTAGGCAAATTTCCTTTTCCGTGTAGTAGGAAGATTTCAAATTCAAACAAATAAATGTTAATGATTTATATATAAATTATTGCTACTTAATAATTTTTATATAAATTATTGCTACTTACTTACTTACTGTATAGAAGATGCTAGAAGCAGGTATTTTTTTTATGTTGTTAGTTGAGGATATTTACGAGATTTTTTTTGTGTGTATATATATATATATTTTTTTTTTTGCTTTCATTTTTTTTTTTTGAGTTTTATATGTTTAAAAAATGCGTGTGTATATATATATATATATATATAATGTTATGAATTTTTTTGTATTTTTTTAAAATTATTTTTTGTGTGTTTTATATAATTAAGTATTACGTAAAAGATATTAAAATTAACAGATAATTTTTTTAAAAAGATATTAAAAAATTCAGTTGAATCTTGAAATTCTATCGATGTCACATAAATTAGGACAAATGAGGTAACATATATTATTTGAAAAAGATGCAAAAAATTATAAATTACAATAACTAACAATTTGAATATTTGAAAGACATAAATAATTTGATTGATTTTGAAATTATTCATGTGTAATATATATTGAGATGGAGGGAGTAATATATATTATTTGAAAATTATAATAAAAATATTATTAACAACTAAAAATATTTAAAAACTATATAAAAATTTGAATAACTTTTTAAATTTTATCTATATCATATAAATTAAAATAGAGAAATAACATATATTAATTTCGTGTTATTACGTATTTCTATATCTAGTTTGAACATAAATGGCCAACGCATAGAAGATTGAAAAGCTAGTAGTTTCTATAGTTTCTTCCTAGATTTGTAAATATACTAGTATTGTCTTTATCCTTCTTGAAAGAGTCGTTTTAGGAGGGGGCAATAACAATAAATGATGATATTAAGAATTTTATTAAGAGAATTTAAAATATATATATATAAAAAAAATATAAGATAATTTTGAAAAGAGTTCTAACATCTACATTTTTTTATTTAGTGGTTAAAAGAAAGGAGTAATAGTGATGAAGAAAGTATACTAATAATGTCAATATCAATTAAGTTGAAATTAACTTTTATGCGTTGTGTTATGAGTTATGTTATTTTTTTTTAATTAGTTATTTTGTAATAGCAGTCTGAAATCTCCTTTTTCCATTTTCCCTTTATTCTTTGATCAGCTTGTAAGTTTGTTTGACGATCAATACAAACTTTAGTTAGTTACATTGTCTGATTTGACATATAAAAATAAATAATATAACATAATTTTTTTTTAAATATTTGTCTGCAAAAATAAATTTCACTAGTACGAATGAAAAAAATATTATTTTTTTTTGAGAATTGTGTCTTAAATTATGCCAATAGTCGGATACATGCATTAAAAACACAGTATTAACTTATATGACATTGATACGAATGAAATGATCAAAATACATGATTTAGAATGAATTGAACAAAATGCATGTATGCGTGAATTGATAATTTTAATTATAAGAATGACTAAAATAAAACAATGAAAAAGAAAAAAGGAAAATAAAACGATTCACTCCCATTTTAATTTCAGTCACCCACCTTATCTTTCTTCTGTATTTCATTGTCATTGCCTTATCCTCTCCCTCTGCTAGCTTTATATTTCTTTCCAACAAATCAATAAAATCATAATTTATATATTATTACAATTTATAGCTTCATACATCTAAACAAAAAAATATAAAATTAAAAAAATATACTAATTCTTAATTTTAATATTCCTCTTCTAGATTTTCCCTCATTTAGTTTCTAATAATAAATTGTCTTTAATTTTTTTTTAAAATTAAATAAATAAAAATAAATATTTATTTTTAATATAATAGACAAGTAAAATTGACGGAGAGAATTGAAACGACGCACGAGAAAACAAGAAATTTGAAGACGCGGCCGAAGTAGAGGACTTTTTTTAAAAAGTGTTCCTCAAAAGAAAAATCTGAAAAGTAACAAAACTTTTGTGAATAGTAGTCATTTTTTGGGAAATGAGTATATTGAGGGGGCAAGAGGTAACGGCTATAATATTTGGGAGAAAAAGACATAACACAAATGGACAATTGTAACAGAAAAATGATAAACAAAAAGTTAAAAATATAATTAATAATGTACTTCTTGATTTGTCAAAAATATGATTCCTTAATTTGAAATGAGGTTTGTGTTAGTGATATTCTTTACTCCTTTAACAAAGTTTCTCTCTGAATTAGAAAAAATAATAATATTCCTTATGTTTCATTTAACGTGATATTCTTTCCTTTTTAATTTTTCTACACAAAAATGTAATCGGATTGTACTTAGTAATAATTCAATTTTAAAATTTTTAATTATCCTTAATAAAATAATTTACAACTACACAAATATGAAATATCTAAGGATTGTGACCACAAGTTTTCAGAATATTTATTTTTCTCTTAAATATCGTTTCAAGTCAAACAGTGTCACCAAAATGAGAGATTGAGAGGGATGAAGTATACAAAAATCTTTTTATTATAGCCACCAACAAGAGGTATAGCTAAAGATATTGGGGGAGTGATAGAAATTTTATATCTGTGAGGTACATATGAACATAATTGACTTCTTATTTATAGAAGCAAAGAAATTGATGGAAGGCTTTTCAAAAGAAGTTGCAAGATTTTTCAAAAATTGTTTGTAATTTATCTGTTTGAGCTACTTACAACATGTCTAATTGATTGCAAGCATAAGGAAGTTGCTACAAGCCTTTTCAAGAAGCTACTTGCAAGCTGCATGCCCGAACTATTCACAACTTGTCTGCTTGAGCTATTTGCAAGTTGCATGCATGAAGTGGAGTTAACTAGAGTTGAGGTTGAGAGGAAACATAAGGCTCCGATTGATATTTTTCAGTGGTTAATGTTGAGTTGCTTGAGGGAGAGAAGTCCCCTTCTACACCGAGTGTACTCCCAACTCCCACATGTACTTCTAGTCTCATACATTCTACGGAAAAGGGTCAAAATTGCCCCTAAACTATGTGAAATAGACCACTTATACCCTCCATTACATTTTGGGATCAAAAATACCCCTGCTGTTATCCTAGGAGACCACAAATATCCTCAAGAGTTAACACCCCAAATTATTAGTGACGTGGCAAGCCACATGGGACTAATCTCTCCACCTAAGCATTGCCAACTAAGATTATCTACAAAAGAACTTGACCTTTAGTAGCGACAAAGTCGCCACAAAATCCCAAAATATTGCCACTAAAGGTTATGAGTGATTTTTAGTGGCGACTAAGGCTCCAACAACCATTCGCTAGTAAAACCTAATTTTTCAACAAAAAAAATATGATAATTAATTTTCGATTGCAACCTAATTTTCTAAAATAAATAACTTGCAATATCAATATTAAAAACATCCAATATTATTACGAAAAATCATCAAAATTACTTCTCGATTCAAATCTCCTACTATATAATGCATCATTGTACATTTTATACATTTACATATGACATAAAAATAAAACATACAGTGTCTTAAAACTCCTACTTAATCGATATCATTTTTGGTTTTTTAAAAACAATGAAGAAAAAAACACAAAATTAGAATTTAATGTTAAAAACTTTTAGTGACGATTTCTGGGCTTTTGTGGCGACTGTTGTCGCCGCTAAAGGTCTAGTTCTTTTGTAGTGAATCCTAGTTGGCAATGCTTAGGTGGAAGGATTAGTCCCACATGGCTTGCCACGTCAATAAAAATTTGGGGTGTTAACTCTTGAGGGTATTTGTGGTCTCTTAGGATAACATCAGGGGCATTTTTGACCCCAAAATGTAACGAAGGGTATAAGTGGTCTATTTCACATAGTTCAGGGGCAATTTTGATATTTTTCCGTACATTCTATTACTGCTTCCACATACCGCCCCCACTTGACACAAATTGCCATGATTAAGATGGTCCATCTAGCACATTTAGTAGATGTGTGTTCCTCTCGTTTGGAGGTTTAGGTGCCTTCCATGATTCAAACAACCATTTTGGATGCATTAGCAACCATTCGTGAAGAGATGAGAGGGAACAAAGAGATGTTGTATGTTTATGATGAGTGGACAGATGGGTTAGATGCTAGAGTTTATAAGGGAGAGATATCGAAGCGAGGGGTAGAACAAATGTGGATTGCACAACCTTGAGAGATGAGTTGGTGATGTTGAGATCAGAGATGGATCAGTTGAAATCCACCGAATATATTACTAGCCTTTGGGTTGAGGCATTTGTTTTTGCCCCTATGATTGACCTTGAGCGGCCGAATGGGTTAGATGCTAAAGTTGAGAGGGAGAGACATCAGAGTGAGGTGTAGATCAGATGTGGATTGGACAACCTTGAGGGATGAGTTGGTGATGTTGAGATCATAGGTGGATCAGTTGAAATCCATCGAATTTACTAGCCTTTGGGTTGAGACATTTGTTTTTGCCTCTATGATCCTTTTGAGGCACCCCGGTCTACAACTACTATCGAGCTTGATTATGATGATGCCTTCAGACTAAGGAGGAGGAGCTTGGTGAGTTGAGGGTAGATGACACAACCAATATTTTATTATGTGTATTTGATGAGATGTAGGGCCTTGAAGAGGTGTTGATAGGGCATACCATAGAGGTGTCTCTATGAGAGACAACTATGGTGGGTGTAGTGGGTCCAAACCCGCTAAGGAAAATTTTGACCCTACCTCCACTTTGGGAGGCGAGTTGCGCACTCATGCCTAAATTGAGGCCAGACTAGTCGGTCAGACTTTACCTCAGCAGTAGCTCGTCATAGGGGGAACCTCCCACTCTTTCTATTCTCTTACAATGTATTTTGTGGCATTGAGGATAATGTCGTGTTTTTAATTGAGAAGATGGGGTTGTAATATTTGGATGTTGTTTTTGTTTGTACTCTATTCAATTTTGTAATTTGGATGTTGTTTTTGTTGACATTCTATTTGATTCTATAATGATGATGATATACTCATGTTTGATGGTTTATAATTAATTTTTGGCTTGGTGCTTGAATTTCATTATTGATAGTATGTGGTTTGTGGTGTTGTGTAATTAACTTCTTATTTTACTCATTTTTTCTTTAGCTTCTTTCATAGCATAGTTATTTACTTTCTAGGTCGATAACTTGTTCCAAAAAGGTTCATTTGTTTTGGTATGATGCTCAAAGTCAAAATGTACTAACAATAGAACATTTTGACTTAAAGAGTATTCTTTTGAAGATTCATTTATATATGGTAGACCATACAATTTTCAATGATGTTGCCCAATTTTTTAAATCAAAAGTTTGTTGAAGTAAAATGGTTGGGCAAGAATATTTGCATCTTGTCTTGACTACTTGAGTACATTCTTTAGATTGTACGATGATCTTCTTATGCAAGCTAGAAATTTTAAAATTGTGCTTTAATGAGTGTGCTTGAGTGTCATGTGTGGTACGATTTTGCTTGACTTTTATTCATTGTTTCCCACCATAACTTGTCTTGTTAGTTCATTGATAGTTGTGAAGTGTGCGAAATCGGACAAAGGACCGTAGGCCTTCAATGAGAGTTGATGTGCCATGATTTTATGATACTTTTGATGCTTACAGCTTAGAATTGGTGTAGGTTCTTTAGCGCTATTTAGTAGATTTGATGTGCCTTGTATATATTTTGAAAGTAAACAAGATTTGAATGATAAGTACAAAAAGGAAGAGGTTGTGAAGCCATTTCTGAGTGAGGATCACGAGTCGTAGAATCATCTGCGGTCCATAAACCTTGTTCATGAAAAAGATTCGGCAGCTGAACACTTATCTGACTTTCACGAGAGTGTCGCTGAACCATCTATGACTCGTAGTCACTGCAGGTAAAAGTTGTCGAAGCTATTGTTATGTTGTGATTTTACTTCTTTAGAAAAACCACTTTGAAATGTTCCAAGAATAATAATAGTTTAGGAAAATATATTTAGAAAGAGTCATCACTTGATTTTTAAAAATAAATTAAGAAAACTTAATTTAAAAGAGACTTTAACAAATTAAGGGTGTGTTTGTGTAACACCCAGCTATTTGAAAGAACTAGAATTAGAAAGAAACCATTTTTGGAAAGATTAAATTTGGAAATTTTGGCAAGAATTGCTAAGTATGAGTTTTGGGTCAACTTAAAACAACTACAACTCTCAGTACAAGATGAATTAGGTGGGCTACAAGATATCAAATGAAAGGTCTTTGAATTATCTTTCCAACGCCATCGAGTTTGGTAATTTTTGAGCTCGTATGAGGGAGATATACCCGTTTGAAGTTGGGCTGTCTAGTTAAAGAAAGTTACCCAGATTTAAGAGGGGTATTTTGGCCCTTTCACTATCCAATTAAGTTAATTCATTTTTAGTAATTAAATTGGGGTCTAAACTGATTGGGTTCAGTTTACGCTATACAAAATTACGCTAGGGCTTGGAGAGAAGAGAAAAGAGGAGAAAGAACCAAAGTTCGACACGTGCTTGAATTTCGCTTGCGGATTTCGCCAAGGGTTAATCCCTACGAGGTATGTGAGATCAAATAGCATTGGGTTCGTTCACCCACGCACCAACCATGATTTAATTCAGCGTATTTACGTTCTTAAAAATAGAGTATATGAGTTCTTGATGAATTTTGTTGAAGATTCGTTTGATTCTTGATTGATGGGGTTTTGGAGGAGTTCTTGAGATGATTTGATTAGATTTAAGGTAGTTTTCAAGTAGATTCTTGTATACTTTGGTTGGGTATTCGAATCTAAGTGTTTGGGGAAGAAATCAATCGAATCTAGACGCTTTAGGGTCGAAAAACGAACAAGAGAATTCGTGGGTTTTCTGGGTAGAGGCTGGGGCACCAACATGAAGGGTCTGTAGTTTGGCCTTTGGGGCGTCGTGCCACTCAGTGTGCCCCAAGCCAACTTCTGTAGTTCAGGCTCTGGCGCCCTGCGCCACTCAGTACGCCAGGGTCGCCAGGTCCTCTACCCTTTCCCACTTCTTTCCGTTTGAGTTCCCTTGAATTGTACCTATGTTTTCTAGTTGTTTTCTACACTCTAAGGTACGTTTAAACATCGAGAGATCATCTATGACATGAGATCATAACCCTTGAATCCATAATTCAAATTCAAGGAAGAGCTAAGAGTCAAGTCAAGAGAGTTCTTAGAGTCCTTTCAATAAGTCTATTATAAATGCTTTAAACTTGTTTTAAGACTTGAGCTTTGAGTTGAGTAAGAGTAACAAATGAAGTTATTTTTCTTCAAAAGAGTATATGAGAACTAAGTATTCCCAAAGAGTAAATGTTTTCACATTTAAGCAAGAGAGGAAACACCGATTTCCAAGAAAGCCTTTGGGCTAGTTTGTGAGTAATTATCTCAAACCACATAAAAAGTTATGTTTTTAAACATATGAGCTAGTTACCTTTTGGGAGAAGTATTGAGCACCAATTTGGGGACGACCTTGAGTTCAGATAATTTAAAGTCTCCATAAATCGTGTGGCCGGCATGGGTAGAAAAGGGTCATACTTTTTAGATGGTTCCTTAGGGCTTTTTAGCATAGACTAGTGGATCCACTTAGTAGTTAGGTTCTATACCCCCGACAAGGTATATGACAGCTCTGGCAGCGTGAGGCAAGATGTTGTATCATCACATAGCTCATAGTGATGGTTGTCGGTTAGAGAAACTCCCACATAGATATTTTGTATTCTTATATACACAGAGTTATTTGTATTTTCTTATACAAATCAAGTTGTTGTTGTATTTTTCAATACACTGAGTTGTTTTCTACGTGTTTTAAAGTTTTTCTTTATATTGCATCTATATTACTGCATTATATTGAAATGAGTTGAGTTGAGTTGAGACCAGGTAAGTTTCTTCAGTTTCACTTTCAAGATTATGTCTTATTTAGATTTCCCTCACATGCTCGTACATTCAATGTATTAACGCCATTTGTTCTGCATTGTTTCATGATGCAGATACAGGTAACCAGGATCACCATCCAACGCTTCGTTGATCCAGTTGAGCATTTCAGAGTCATTTGGTGAGCCTCCTTGCTTTTCGGAGGATCCCTTTATTATTTCTTTATCATTTCAGTTGTTAGGATGATCGGGGGTCTTGTCCCGACATCCCTCTTAGTATTAAAGGCTTCATAGACAAAGAGTTGTTAGTTCATTAGTCTTGTTTATTTCAGTTGTTTTGATTATAGGACTTGAGTTGCCTTATTGGTTAGTTGAATGTTTTCTTTTATAACATTCTAGTTTATTTCATGAATTTATCTTTGTTGAGTAAGTCTTCCGCTGAGTAGTAAGCCAGGCCAAAGGTTCACTTGGGACCAACAATGGTTCTCGAGTGCCAGTTTCGCCCAGGGTGTAGGCTCGGAGCGTGGTAGTTTGGTATGAAGGATTCCAACTTTCCCATGTTTGGTTGACTTAAATGTTTTGAAAAATATTTTCTAAATCAACTCATTTTACTCAAATTTAAGGAAAATGAGTTCCCTTAAAAAATTAAGGAAAACATTTCTCAAAACACTACTTCAACCTTCAATATTTTTTTCTGACCCTACCCTGTACCCCAAACCCGACCATCTCCATCAAGAAAAAAATCAATTTTTTTAAATTTTCTTATTTTTTAAATTTCAAATATATTTTACCCCGGCCCCCAAACTAGTCCCCCCTCCCCCAAACAAAAAAAGAAAAATTTAAAGAATTTTTTTTTAAAATATTTTAAATTTTAAGATTGTTTTTACCTCACCTAACCCCTACCATCCCTCTCTATCCCCCCTCCTCCCCAACCATCCCCCCACAAAAAAAATTGTTTAGGTATTTTGCTAAAATATAAATTTTTCCTCCACCCCATATCCCTCCCCCTCCCCTACCTCCACCCCATATCCCTCCCCCTCCCCTACTTCCACCCTCCCGTCATTTTTTAACGAAAATTATTTCAAATTTAATTTTTTTCATTTTTTACGGCCACTTCCGTCATTTAAAAAAATAAAATTGTTTTTGCAAAATATTTTAAATTTTTTAAAAAATTGTACGCCACCCCACCCCTACCTTTTTCGAATTGAGGAAAATGGTTAACTTGAAGCAATTGGATTATTTAAAATGAATAAAATATGGTTGGTTTGATATCATTCATTTTTATTATATTTTATATTTTAGAAAAAAATAAATCTCACTAGAACAAAATTTAAACATTTAAAGACAAGTAAAATTTGACCAACATAGTTGATTAAATAAATGAAAGAATACAAGACTTGATAAAAAAAATATTACTAAAGTACACCAACACAAAGAAAATAGTTCGTCTTTTGGAGAATTCAACTAAGCTAATTTAAAGCTAAAGTTAGAATTCAAAAAAAATTACAATAAATAATTAAACTACTAAAGGGAATAGGAATTTTGGGCCCAAGCTTGGTTGTTGTCCACCTCGACCAGTGTCTTGGGCCTTCCTAGCCCATTTGTTTTCCTTGTATATTCATCATGTATATTTATGTATATCAATTATATATTGATATATACTTGCCTCTGTCAACTTGTGTTTTCGCCTCTAAGACCTGTATTTTTGCTTCGCTTTGCGAAATTTGGCATAGGGTTGACTCTAGAGCATAGAGTCATTGTTATTCAGCCTAACTCGAAAATGCAAACAAGGGAAAGATGGAGTCCATTGCAGTCGGGTGGAGTCATATGCAAATAAACAAAAATAAAATTAGCATTTGATGAATAGCAATGCACAAAATCATAATAGTACAACAACTTTCCTAAGCTATAACATGTTAAATAAACTTAATTGAGAAAATATTAGAAAACGTCAAAGAATATGGATCAACAAATGCAATATAGGGCTATGATCATTCTTAAGAACAATTTCAATTGTTCGCAATAATTAACCGTTGAGCTGAAAGGTCAATAATAAACAACAATAACATAACGACTGCAAATCATGTTGAAACAGGGATAATAAATCAAGCATGACAATTATTAGAACATAAACAAATCAGTTCGACATACATATAAAAGTTAATTCGAGATGTGGATTCATTTTAAAGATCCAAAATAAATTTAACCATTCCATCTCGGCTCAATTTAACATCTATATGTTGACTAACGCACAATACCAAAGAAATCATATTAGAAAGAAAAGAAGTCAATCATGTACAATGAAAATTTTAACAGTAAAGTATTTCATCTAGTAAAGATACATGAGAAATGACAACTTAAAATACAAGCGAACCTAAAAGACAAACATGATCTATATTCCATAAGAGCATGAACATACAAGTTGCTTTTAAAGCAATAATATTATAACCCGATCATGTTCTCAGAGCTAAAAATGAAGCTACATTTATTTACTCAAATTATATTATGTGATTAAATTCTAAATCAGTCAACTGCAAAGAAAGCCAAATAACAAGATATATAAAAGATAGTTTAACATCGAATAGAAAAATTTAGTACGAACTAGTGATAAACGGTATAGGAATTTGTAAGATAGGTTAGAGAGAGAGAGTTTAAAATAACCTTATATGAAGTAGTGATCCACATTATAGGAATTCAACTTTTTTTTTCTCAAACATAAAAGGACCAAAATATATAAAGCTAAAAAATCAAGTAGTATAACTTACATAAATCTCATAGTATAAGGAGTTAATTACATCTTATCCCTACTCTTTTTCTAATTACAATAATCCTTTAAAATTTCTACCTTCTGGATACATAAGTCACCATCCGAATGCATTAATTCTGATACAAGAAGTATCAATCTGCTATGCTAAAATAGGGAATAAAAACTGAAATCTAATTAAATCCCATAAATTACGCTTACGTTTCTTCTTACTTTTAATCATACAGAGGCAAATCCTAAGAGAAAGAAAAAATTCAAATTTTCGAATTGCTTCCCCCTGTTCAACGAAAAAACCTTTTAGATTTGATTCAAAAAAATTTGTCGAAATTTTGGGTAAGCGAGGTGAGTTATGAAGGATACAAAAGTGATGGAATTGTTGTTACGTTGTACAAAAGATTTCTTTTGTGAATCTTCAAGTTTATCGAAGATCCTTTCAATTTTGATTCAAGATTGTAAAAAAATTTGAGATTCAAAATTCTTCTTCGAATTCATCGAAGATCCTTTCAACTTTGATTCAAAATTGTTGAAAATTTTGAGATTCAAAATTCTTCTCATAGTTTATTGAAGTTCCTTTCAATTTTGATTCAAAATTATCAAAAAACTTGAGAAGATACATCATAATTTTCTCGCTAGTCTTGTTATTATCAGTAGTAGTGGTTTGAAGAAGTTCTTGAGCTTCTCTGAGGGCTCTCAGACTTTTCCTTCGCGCCGCTGCCGCCTCTATGGCACTTTTCTCCTTTTTTGACATTGACTATATACTTGTATACTAAATGTCAAATTCGAACTCTCGTTGCTTCTGCAAAGTAAAAGAAAGTGGAAAAGTAGAAGAACACAACATTGATAGAGCAACTGGATGAATTTACATGTATCAACTTTTATGTATTTATGTATCATGCCCATAAAATTGTGCATGATATAATAATAGCTATAACTTTAACTTCAAGATAAAGAGATCTGATAATGAAAGATGTGGAATTACATGTATTGTGTTGTATAGTCAATTTTGTAATTTCTGATCTCGATATAGATATATGATACATTGAAGTAGTAAAGATTGTCCATAGAATTTTGGTTTTAGATCGATACATTAATTGACAAATTATAACAGGCTAGTATAATTCAAAATTCAAAAGTCTCCTTCCTATACTCCTAAAAGACTCGCAATTTTTGAATCAAACTTTTCGACAAATTGTACTAATACAACATGAACTTGTCAATCTTTTCAAGACATTCCGGAATCTAGGAAAGTGAGGTGAGGTATGAACGATAAAAAAGTGATGGAATTGTTGTTGGTCAAAATATTGGTTTTGTGAATCTCAAATCAGTCATTGCAGTTGAATTAGAGATCAATGAGTTGAGGAATTTTTTTAATATTAAATACACCGTTGAGGTGAAAAAACAAGAGCATGAATTCTCAACGTATCCGCTATGCATTGATACAACATACAAAAAGGTTGAAGATATACATAACTTTGATAGATACATGTTTGTGTGGTAATTGCTATGTATCAAATACATTTAGTATAGATTCACATTGACGTATCATGCCTAAAAATATAGTGCATGATATATTACTATTCATGTAATAAAGTGTCACGACCCAAAAATCACAAGTCGTGATGACACCTATGTTACCAACCGATAGGTAAGCCAACCCAATGAATTAACCAATTCAATTAAAATATGGAAATGTAAATAGCGAGAAAATATCTTACATACTAAGTCTTTTAAATAAAAATATGGAAAATTGAAAAACTACCCCAAAATTAGTGTCATAAGTACAAAAAATTTAACAATGATATAAGTCCAAGCTATAATGACAAGTCTAACGTAAGAATTACTTTGTCTAGATACTAAGACAACATAATAAGTTAAGAGATAAATAAAGGTGCATGCCACAAAATAGCCAAGTGGCTCACCACAACTTCAAGATGATCAAAGTTAAGACTCAAAGCTTCTAGAAATGTGCTCGAACTCAAAATCTAATCTGCACCACAAAAGAGTGCAACAAGTGTAGTTTGAATACGAAACCACGTGTACCAAGTATATCTCATAGAATGACAACGAAGAAGTAGTGGCAGAAGTATATAAGAAAATAATCTTTTAATATTACAAGTCCACATTATACTTATCAATTAAGTTTTCATTAATAGGGATAATCAAATGTCGCGTAATGTCCAACATCAATGAAGCACATACTCAAACAAGAATGAAGAAGGCAATGAGATGCAATGCAATGTGATACTATGAAATGATATGCCTTAAATGCCAAGTACTTTCTCAACAGTATATACATGATACTCCTCAGAAATACATCGAGAGTTCATGACCCATGGGGGACTCGTGATGTCCATATACCGACATGGGTGATCTCCACATGTCTGTACATATGATTTCAACGCACTATCATAAAACCAAACAAGCCCTAGCATGGGCGATCTCCACGTGCCAAACTTGTAATCATAACATCTCACAATCCCCAACATGACGATCTCCACGTGCCCAACTTATACTCAATCTCATGTCAATGCATAATGAAAGGGAAAGATGAAGTATCTCAATAAATCAAATGTCACTATGACATATAATCACCTTAATTATCACAAATATACGGGTTAAATGAAAAACCACAACCACACAAAAGAAACCAAGTCACTAATATATCAGCTAATGTCCATATGCTTTGGCATTCTCGAATTACAATCTATCATATTATAGTAATAAAATTTCCCATTAATAACACTGATACTCGTATCAATGTCCGTCACACCATTGATACGAGACCCCCATCTTTCTCCCTTATCCATTGTCTATTCTATTTTTAATCTTTAATTAGAAAACGTCTTATAACGAAGTCTAGGTAGTCTTAACATACCTCGAAAGCCGAACACGCGTAAAAAATCCTTAAGATCTTATCTTGACCTTTCGTAAAACTTCTGAATATCTATAATCAAGTTCCTAAATTTCAAGCTAAGGGTTAAATCTCAATTCCTCCAAATGTCACAAATTTAATATTATTCATTTAATACAATACACCTAATAATTAATTACCTATCTCAATATATCAAAATTTAAATTATAATGTGAATTATCGTAAGAAAATTTCCAACTCAACACTAGATTAAGCCGCCAATAACCTTTGATAATGAAATCAATATGCAAACTAACCTATATTATGCAAGACCCATCACAATTTAACATCCCCAATTGTTTACTCCTCATTGGCCATCATTTATTTCTATCAATATTTTCATCATTACCTAATTGTAGAATACAATTTGTTAATAATTTCTAGAAAAACTCTTTTCAAAACAACTATAACTCGATGACTTAGGCTCTTTTACTTACAACCTATATTATTCTATTACTATAATGTAGTATACAATTTCCTATATACATTAAAGGAATTGGAGCTTTGATATGCTCTAACATGGAAGAACGTCACACTGCAATTTTTTTCCAGTTCGTGCGCAACTACGCTATTTTTTGAGTTATGACTAAAAAATATTCCACTTCTCTCTACTTAATTCAATTTTATATATGGGCAAAGTGACATAAAATATTAAATAAATTTCAGACTAGGTTCACTAACTAACAACTAAAATTAATTATTTAACAAATATTGGTCAACTAAATAACTGTATTTAAATAGATCGTTCAAAATTCTTATTTAAAATTTACAGGAAGAGTCAAAACACTTCTTGTCATGCCCTGAGGCTACCCCCTTGACGTAAACATGGGACCTAGGATCACGAGTGACCCCAAGCTAACCCTGAAGCTGGCATATCATGAGCATACTAAGAACAACTGAATAAAACATATACTATGCGGAAGCTAAAACAGAAGATAACTGAAGGATGGGAAATACCCAATACTGATATGAATATATAAATAATTTATAAGAGTTTAGCAATACTAAACATTCAATCAAACTAAAGCTGAATCTAATACTATGTTTGAAAAAGCCTCTAACTGACTAGAGTTGTTGGGACATGCCACCAACTAACTCTAGAAAAATTGAAACTGAAATGAAAGACTGAATATGTAAAAAAAAATGTCTATTATCCTCACGTGATCTGGATACTGAGTTCATGAACCTACATCATGAAAGGATGTAGCGTAGAGTATGCGTCAGTACTTGGAATGTACTGAGAATGCAGGATATAGATAATAGTTGAATAAACATATAAACTGAACAAAGCATAATTGAGCAATGACATAATCTTAAAAAAATAATAATACTGAAATATACTGAAATGAACTGAATGCAATGACCAAGTTCTGATTATTAACATAACATGCTGAGACTGTATACTGAAGTATAACTGAAAACCTGGTCAAATGCACTAGAGTCTTTCTGTGGGAGCTACTAATAACCGACATAAAACAACGTGAGCTAACCGTGGAGTTTGATGTATACGCCCCATCGAGAGGACTCAATATACCTTACCATGGGTATAAAGACATGACTGGTGTGATCACTAAAGATGATGCCCAACAGAGGGGACTTATACCTAAGGGGGCACGTAGTTTTGGGACTATAATGGTATGCTGAACCCTAGTCCACTTGGTACTAAGCCTACTCCCAACTGGAATTGTGTATAACACAACATAACTGAAATACTGGATAGCTCAATATTATGACATGCAAATCTGAGAATGCAACATTTATGTATTGGCGATGTAACATTCGAAACTGTAGCATGTATATCTGTTTAACTGACCTAGCAAGTGTAATTCATGAACTAAGAGAATCTACACAACTAGAGTTCTAAATTTCATGCAAAGAACTAAGCAACGATTTAACGAAAACATGATAATCTGAGTAAGAACACTATAACAGCTAAATCACAACTAATATCTAAGGTTTTAGATACCCTAGGTCTAAGAAAGATATAGAGAATCAAGAATCTGACTGAATTCTAGAGACCTAGTGGATGAAAGGAACCCACTAGTGAAATCCCACATACCTAGTGACGAAATTCACGAAGAAATCCTTCAACTTCGGGTATGAAACTGAAGAAAACCTGTTGTGTGTTCTTGAGGGAAAATGGGCGCCTCTTATTCTTCTTTTCATTATGATTTTGGAGAATGAGTCGATTAGGGTAGGTTCTAATTATAATACTAGGCTTAAATTGAGTAAAACGACGTAGTTTAACCGTCCAACACATAGGAGAAAAGACCAAAAGGACCCCAACTTAAAATTTGACGGAGGCTGACCACGATGCAACTGACGGCCCGTCAAAGGGACCACGGCCCGTCAAGTGGGTTGTGGTTGCTGTCCAGTGACTACTGGTTCAGGGCACCCCCTCTACAGTCCACTTCACAAACTGTGTGAAGGACCACGGACCGTGAAGGCCACCATGGTTCTTTACTTCGGACTGGGGTCTACCGGCTCAAGACGACGGACCCATCCAAGACCCGTGGTGGGCTCCGTGGTTTGGTGCCTGTGCTTGGATGGTTCTGCCTGGCTTCAATGAGACTTCCCACGGCTCGTGTGGTGGTGCATGGTCCGTGAAGGGCTCCGTGGTCCACCACTTCTGGGTGGATGTGAACCACGAGCAGGTCGACGGACTGTGGTTCTTTTCACGGTCCGTGAATCCCTCCGTGGTTTACTAATTTGTTGTTGTTTTGTCTGAGCAAAGTTCTGAGGTGTTACAATATCTCCCCCTTGGGAAAATTCATCCTCGAATGAAGTTTAAACTAGTTGACTATGGAGGGAAGGAGCTGCAATCCCTACCACTAAGTACTAGAAACTGATATCTGACTGAATTGAGTTCCAAGTACATGCAAATATGCTGAAAATGCAAGAAAAAATGAAGGAGCATGATACTAAGACTGAATTTATCAAAAGTAAACTGAGAGACTGGAGAGGAACTATTACCTCAAGCTGAAACGGAATCAGAAGGAAAGAGATGAGGATACTTGGCCTTCATAGCTGTTTCTGCTTCCCAAGTAGCTCCCTCTACGGACTGACTCCTCCACAAAAGTTTCACTGAAGCGACTTCTTTATTTCTCAACCTACGGCCGTGACAATCAAGAATCTCAACTGGCACCTCTTCATAAGTGAGCCTATCCTTCACACCTACACTCTATAATGGTATTATCGCTGTCAGATCACCTACACACTTCTTCAACAAGGAAATGTAAAAGACTGGATTAACCGCTGCTAGTTTTGCTGGAAACTCTAACTCATAAGCCACATTACCAACCCTTTACAAGATTCTGTAAGGACCTACATATCTAGGACTGAGCTTCCCTTTCTTTCCAAATCTCATAACCCCCTTCATAGGTGACACCTTCAGGAAAACCCAATCATCGATTTCAAACTCTAAGTCTCTTCTCCTTATATATGCATAGGACTTCTGACCACTCTGAGCTGTCTTAAGTCTACCTCTGATGAGCTGAACTTTTTACATGGCTTCATGAACTGGCCCAATCAATGCTGCTTTACCTACTTCAAACCAACCAATAAAAGAACTGCATCTACGCTCGTATAATGCCTCATAAGGGGCCATCTGAATACTGGAATGGTAACTATTATTATAGGCAAATTCTATGAGAGGTAGGTGATCATCCCAACTGCCCTTGAAATTGATCACACAGGCTCTCAACATGTCCTCTAAGGTATAAATGATACGTTCTGCCTGACCATCCGTTTGTGGATGATATGTTGTGCTGAGATTTACCTGAGTACCATGACCTTTCTGAAACGATTTCTAGAAATAAGAGGTAAACTGAGGACCTGTATCTGAGATTATAGACAAAGGAACCCCATGCAACCTGACTATCTCATTGATGTAGAGTTTAGCGTAGTCCTTCATTGAATCTGTAGTCTTGATAGCCAAAAAGTGTGCGAACTTAGTAACTCTGTCCATTATCACCCAAATGGAGTCATGTTGTCTGCGAGTATGAGGTAAACCCTAATGAAATCCATGTTTATCACTTCCCACTTCCATGGTACATCTTAGTGGCACCTAGATGAATAGAATACCTGGACTTATGGGCTTCGGTAAGGATTTGCAGCCCCAACTCACCCACCTTTGGAACACATAAGTGACCTTGGTAATGAAGCACACCATCTCCCTCTTGGGAGAAAACCTCAACTTTGTGCTGATGAATTGCACCCTTCAATTGAAGCAATATAGGATCACTGTCTTGTTTTTTTTCAACCTTTTCTACCAATGAAGATTCGGATCTATTCTGAACTATCACACCACCATCTGACACTGTAAGATCAACTCCTAAGCAAGCAAACCGGTGAATATCTTTTGCTAATTCCTTCTTTTCTTCCTCAACGTATGCTACACTACCCATAGACAGTATGTTGAGAGCATTAGCTACTGCATTGGCCTTACCAGGATGGTAAAGCACATTCATATCAGAGTCATTGAGGAATTCAAGCCATCTCCTCTGATGAAGATTCAACTCTTTTTGGGCGAACACATACTGGAGGTTCTTATGATCTATGAACATATCTATGTGAACACCATACAAGTAATGTCTCAAAATCTTTAAGGCAAATACTACGGCTGCAAGCTCGAGTTCATGAATTGGGTAGTTCTTCTCATGTACCTTAAGCTGTCTAGAAGCATAAACTATGACTTTACCTCGCTGCATCAACACACAACCTAGGTCGATCCTGGATGCATCACAATAAATCACATAACCGTCTAAACCATCAGGTAGAGTCAAGACTAGAGTTGTATTCAACCTGGTCTTTAGTTTTGAGAAGCTTTTCTCACACTCATCTGACCACTGAAACTTGACCTTTCTTAGAGTCAACATGGTCAATGGGGAAGATATGGATGAAAATCATTCAACAAATCTCCTGTAATAACCATCCAAACCCAAGAAACTTCTAATATCGGTTGGAGAGGTGGGTCTAGGCCATTGTTTCACTACCTCTATCTTCTGAGAATCCACTCGAATTCCTTCGCTAGACACCACATGACCAAGGAAAGTGACTGACTGTAACCATAATTCACATTTGTTGAACTTAGTCAATAACTGCGATCCTTGAGAGTTTGCAGAACAATTATCAGATGAGTCGCATGCTTCTCTTCACTCCGAAAATAAATAAGGATATCATCAATAAAGACTATAACGAACAAATCCAAATACTATTTGAACACCCTGTTCATTAAGTCCATGAAAGCTGCAGGAGCATTTGTTAGTCTGAAAGACATAAATACAAATTCATAATGACCATACCGAGTTCTGAAGGCTATCTTCGGAATGCCACTCTCTCTGACTCTGAGCTGATGATAACCGGATCTGAGGTCTATCTTTGAAAAATAACTAGCACCCTGAAGTTGGTCGAACAAGTCATCAATCCTGGGGATGGGGTACTTATTCTTGATGGTGACTTTGTTCAACTGATGATAGTCAATGCACATTTTGTGATATCCATCTTTCTTTTTCACGAACAACACTGGAGCACCCTATGGAGAGATACTAGGTCTGATGAAGCTCTTATCTTGAAGGTCTTTCAACTGTTCCTGCAATTCCTTTAGCTCAACTGGAGTCATTGTGTCAGGAAGAATCGAAATAGGCTGGGTATCTGGCAGGAGATCTATTCCAAAGTCAATTTCCCTTTCGGGAGGAACTCTGGGAAGATTTTCTGGGAATACTTATGGAAACTCATTTAATAATGAGGCTGACTCAGGAGTTGGGGTTTTAGAGTTTGAATCCTTAACCCGAACAAGATGATAGATATACCCTTTAGAGATCATCATTTTGGCCGTAAGGTAAGATGTAAATTGACCTATAGGCGCTGAGCTACTACCCTTTCACTCTAAGACTGCAAACTTGGAAACTAAAATCGAATGATTCTAGTTCTACAATCGACTGAGGCATAACAGGAATGTAACTAGTTCATGCCTAGAATGATATCAAAATCTACCATTTCTAACTCTACAAGGTCTACTGAGGTAACTTTCTGAGAGACTAAAATAAGGTAATTTCTGAATACCCGTCTAATTATAGCTGGGTCACCAACAAGAGTAGAGGCTGAAAAGGGTTCTGAGAGAGTTTTGGACTGACACCGAAATTTACTACTATATAGGGAGTTATAACGAACAAAGTAGCCCCAGGATCTAACGACACATAAACACCTAACTCGAAGACTTGTAATCCTCCCACTACTGGTACTAAGTGTAGGCCACTCCCTTCAACCGATAGGTGGCCAAATCTGCACCCTCAACTAAGCGACACCCATAATGTTTGTTACCTTCTGCGTGTCGTAAAAAAAACTCTTGTGGATCTTATATTTACTTAGACCCATAAAACTCATAAGGGTCCATCCGATTAAAGTCCTGGTTTCTTGTTGCAGCAGTGTTAGTCTGCGGCAGAGCTGGAGCCACAACCTGCTAATTGACCTGAGCGGTCCTGGACTGAGCAAGCATTGGGATAGCAACTCTGAACTCTGCATGCATGCCTTTCTTATTCAATGGGTCTATTGGGACTGTCGGCTGATTCCTTGCGTTAGCTCTTTTGGGATGCATTTTTTGAAATGCACAAAGCAGGAGTTCGAAGAAGATTAAATAGAGTTCATACTCCATAACACGAGTTGGAAAAGAAAGAAGGAAAGTATTTCCTTGAAGACTTAGTAGAATCTCCCATATAGATGTGGCGAGCTTCACACCCTTGAAAAAGACTCTACTTAGTGTGGCTTTCAGACATCCTAGGACTCTTGAACTTAATGCTCTAATACCAAGTTTGTCACTCCCCGAGGCTACCCCCTTTGACGGAAACACGGGACCTAGGATCACGAGTGACCCCAAGCTAACCCCGAAGCTGGTATATCATAAGCATATTAAGAAAAATTGAATAAAACATATACTATGCTGAAGCTAAAATTGTAGATAATTGAAAAATAGGGAATACCCAATACTAATCTGAATAAATAAATAATTTCTAAGAGTTTAGCAATACTGAACATTCACTCAAACTAAAGATAAATCTAATACTATGTCTAAAAAAGCCTCTAACTGACTAGAGTTGTTTGGACATTCTCCCAGCTAACTCTAGCAAAACTGAAACTGAAATGAAAGACTGAATATGTAAAAAAAAATGTCTATTGTCCTCGAAGTATGAGGACTCACCACTGAAGCTGTTGAATACGGGTCGGGAACTGATCTATACGTGATCTGGATACTGAGTACCTGAACCTACATCATGAAAGGATATAACGTAGAGTATCCATCAATACTTTGAATGTACTGAGCATGCATGATATAGATAATAGCTGAACAAACATATAAACTGAACAAAGCAAAATTGAGCAATGACATAATCTTAACAGAATAATAATACTGAAATATACTGAAATAAACTGAATGCAATGACCAAGTACTGATTATTAACATAACATGCTGAGACTGAATATTGAAGTATAACTGAAAACCTAGTCAAATGCGCTAGAGTCTGACTGTGAAAGCTAATAATAACCGATATAAAACCACGTGAGCTAACTGTGGGTCCGATGTATACGCCCCATCGAGAGGACCCAATATACCTTGCCAGGGGTATAAAGACATGACTGGCGTGATCACTAAATATGATGCCTAATAGAGGGGAATTATACCTATGGGGACACGTAGTTATGGGACTATAAGGGTACGCTGAACCCTAGTCCACTCGGTTCTAAGCCTACTCCCAACTGGAATTGTGTATAACACAATATGATTGAAATGCTGGATAACTCAATATTATGACATTCAAATATGAGAATGCAACATTTATTTACTGACAATGTAACATTTGAAAATGGAGCATGTATATCTGTTTAACTGACCTAGCAAGTGTAATTCATGAACTAAGAGAATTTGCACAACTAGGGTTCTGAATTTCATGCAAAGAACTAAGCAACTATTTCACGAAAATATGATAATATGAGTAAGAACACTATAACAGCTAAATCACAACTAATATATAAGATTTTAGAAACCCTAGGTCTAAGCAAGATATAGCGAATCAAGAATCTAACTGAATTCTAGGGACCTAGTGGATGAGAGAAACCCACTAGTGAAATCCCACATACCTGGTGACAAAATTCACGGAAAAATGCTTCGATTTTGGGTCTGAAACTGAAGAAAACCCGCTCCGTGTTCTTGACGGAAAGCTGGCTCCTCGTATTCTTCTCTTCGTTTTGATTTTGGTGATTTTGGAAAATGAATCGACTAGGGTAGGTTCTGATTAGAATACTTGGGTTAAACTGAGTAAAACGAAGTAGTTTAGGTGTTAACGACGTAGTTTAACTGTGCAACCCATAGGGGAAAATACCAAAAAGACCCCAACTTAAAATCTGATGGAGGCTGACCATGACGCCACTGACGGACCGTCAAAGGGACCACGACCTGTCAAGTTGGTCGTGGTTGCTGGCCAGTGACTATTGGTTCAGGGCACCCTCCTCTAAGGTCTACTTCACGGACCGTGAAGGTCACTGTGGTTCTTCACTTGGGACTGGGGTCTACTGGCTCAAGACGATGGACCCATCCACGGCCCGTCATTGAGACAACGACCCGTGGTGATCTCTGTTGTTTGGTGTCTGAGCTTGGTTGGTTCTGCCTGGTTTCCACGAGTCTTCCCACTGCTCGTGTGGTGGTCTACGGTCCGTGAAAGGCTCCATGGTCGACCACTTCTAGGTGGATGTGAACCCCTCGTGGTTCACCAATTTTCTGTTATTCTGTATGAGCTAAGTTCTTAGGTGTTACACTTCTAGTTCTCAAAACAATTTAACGGTTCGTTACATTATCTACCACTAAAACAAACGTTCGTTCTCAAATGGTAAAAGAACAGAAAGTACTGGAATGCTAAAAACGTTAGGGATATATGATCTGCATGTGCGACTTAGTCTCCCTAGTAGCTTCCTTAACCCTTCGATTGAACCTTTACTGAAACAACTTCTTTTGACCTCAGATTTTGAATTGGTCTATCCAAGTTGGTCACTAGCTCTTCTTTAAACGTCAAATTCTGATCAAGTAACACTAAATCTATCTGAGTCACATGAAAATCATCTTGCTGTTACTTCTTCAACATCGAAATATGAAATATAGGGTGAACACCCGATAAGCCAGGCGACAAAGCCAATTTGTAAGCCACCTAATTTATATGCTCAATAATCTTGAAGGACCAATATACCTCGGGCACAACTTTTCCTTCTTTCAAAATATCATCATATCCTTCATCGGTGGAAGTTTTAATAAAATTTGGTCCCCCACCATGAACTCCAAATCATGAACCTTTCGATCTGCATAACTTTTTAATCCACTCTGAGCCAAGAGAGGCCTATCTTGAATCAAATTGATCTTGTCCAAGGACTTCTTCAACAAATATGTACCCTACGGCCTAACCTTAAATTCATCAAACAAACCAACTAGAAATAAAAATTTCCTACCATACAGTGCCTCAAATGGTACAAACTAAATACTTGAATGATAATTGTTGTATGAAACTGCACTAAAATCCCAAAATGTATCCCTAATAACCACCAAAGTTGATCACACACTGATGAGTCCGAGATTTGGACTTATTTGGGGCTTTGTTTATATAGTTTATTGCCCTCAAATGCCTAATTTGTGTCATAAACTGATGTTAAAGCCTTAATTCTTAGGTATATGGATTGAGGAGCAAAGCAAGGACGACAAAAATGAACAAAACAAACTGAATATATGAGGAAAGGCGACCCTGATGATCGCCAAGAGCACTTGGTGAATCATCGTGTGGCTATTTAGTCCGCCTAAAGTTCCAGTGTCCCAGTCCTGAGGGAAGAAACCAAGCCGGCGACAGGAAATGGGCATTCGGTGTATCGCTGATCAGTTCCACGATGACAAAAATGATTTCCCAAAGTTACACGACTTGAGGATGTTGAGAGCCAATGCAAAAAGGCGATAGAAGAGAGCAAAGGGCAGTTCGCCGAACCACTCGGCGAACCTGAGTTACCTCACCTAATGGCCCTTCGTGGCTAATTTTTGGCAACTATAAATTGAATTTTGAACTGGTAATTCAGTAGTTCTTTTTTCAAATTTTACCTTACTACCATTTAGAAAAGTTTTCTTTTGAAGTTAGAGAGTTCTCCTTGTAGGCTTGAAGGCTCTTTGAGACTCAATTCGGATATTTTGCAAGTGGGTTACTAATTTTCTTCAATTTGGAGCATTGTAAAGGCTTGAATACTTTTACCTAGTTGATGGCTAATCGATTTGGAAACCATTTTTACCTTTTTATGATGTTTGCCTAAAACCCCAATTCTTGGGGTGTGATAATGTGATTATGGGTTGAATTAGTTTATGTGTATTGTTAATTACCAGTTTTAAAATGCTATATTGAAGTGGGAATAATCATTAGCTGAGGTTTAATTTATGAATTGTAGTTGCAAATGCAGTTCTAATTTTGTGTTCTTAGCTTGCTCGAGAAAGAGGTTTTGGAACTAAGGTTTCTAATTAAAGGTATATATGTATTGGGTTGATATGGGTTCAGCTCGAGAGAGTGAATCCTAAACCCAATCCTACCCATCTAGCTCGAGAGAGTGGATGAATTAAGGTGTGGGTTGTTGTTAATTGCTATGCTTGTTGATGTTCGAAAGAAATCACTTGATTCGGGGTAGTTGTTCGAGAGAAAGCTATCTCCCTTATAGTTTTGCCTACCCACTAATATTTAGTTGTTCACTAGTAGTTTCAATTACCCATATTATCGATCACATCCCGAGAATTCCTCTCCATATTGTTATTTCGGTTTTGTGTGACTGCTTTATAGTTGATAATTGCAAACAAAAAATCTCCCATCTGACATTCGTGTCACCCCTTTTGATTTGTTTCATGTATTTTTCGATAATTTCTATTCCTATAGCTAGTTAGATCACATTTGTACTTCTTAATTGAATTGAACATATACCGCTCATTGTGGGATTTGACCCCAACTCAATTGTTGGGTTTTATACTGTTTAATGATTGTTTGCACCTAGAACTGGATGAGGTGTGTTTGAAACGTTAATAAAAAATGGCACCGCTGTCGGGGAGTGGTGTTGTTTAAAATTCCTTTAATGAAGTTAAATTGTGATCTCTTTGGTTGTAGTTAAATATACTTATTTTAGTTTTTGGTTTTGTGTTGAACATAGGAAGAGATGAGCGTTAACGGAAGTAATACGTGTACCTCCAGCTGAAGGAAACATTGTTTTTTCACATTACTAGCACAGTGTTTCAGCTCTTACAATTGAAAGGCTTATTTGGGGGGCAGACTCATGAGGATCCCCATGAGCATATTCGGAATTTCATGGATGTTTGTGGTCCGTTCTCATTTAAGAACATATCACAAGAATCAATATGTCTCAGGTTTTTCCCATTTTCTTTGATGGGTGAAGCGACCAAATGGTTATCTGAGTTACCAAGAGACTCCATCACCTCTTGGAATGAGATGATCATAGTATTCCAAGTGAGATTCTTCCCCCCATCGAAGATGATGATACTCAGAGATAGCATCCAAGGTTTTAAATGCTTGGAAGGTGAGCCAATCCACGAGACGTGGTTGAGGTTTAAGTAGTTGGTGATGCAATGCCCAACACATGGACTTCCAAATAATGTGTTGCTGCAATACTTCTATAGAAGCCTCGACCCGGTGAACAAAGGAGTTGCTGATCAACTCGTTCCCGGTGGTATAATGCAGCAACCCTATGAAGTAGCATCTCAACTTCTTGATTGCATGATCAAGATAAATGGGAATGGCACACCCGTGAAGGCCAAGTCTCTCCCCTCAATTTTAGAATGACAAAAGAGTAGATCGAAAAGGATTAAGAGAGAGACCAAAACATGGCCAAAATGATGACCCAACTGGATATCTTGGATAAAAATGTCATGGATGTTGGTACTAAGAGCGTTAATGTTGTGGATGTTGGTGGAGTAAACCCCGATGAAGCATAATTTGAAGCGTTGTACAATGAGGAAGTGAACTTCCTAGCCAATCAAGGAGGAGGTTGTCGTGCAAACTACGCAAGACCAGGTGGAAATCAAGGTTGGAATAGAGATGAGGGTTGGAGAGACCGTGACAAAGATTGGTGTGATCGTAACGCCAGTTGGAAGTAAAGAGAGGGTGATAAGGATATGTACGTCCCTCCCTATGAGCATCAAAATTCCAAGGAATCTGAAAATCCATACGGAAGACATGCTCTCACACATTCTCAACAAAGTTGAAGGATCGGACAAGGTGTTGAAAGATATGAACGAGGATGTCTCTACACTTGATCAGACGGTCACCTCTCATTCAGTGTCAATCAAGCAGTTGGAGACCCAAATGGGTCAAATTTCTTCTCATTTGAATCCAAGGCCAAAATAGAGCCTACCAAGTGATACCTTGGAAAACTCAAAGAATGATTTGTATATGGGTACTTTCGTCGTGCCACGATGTTAACTAAGGCGCTTCTTGGGAGGCAACCCAAGTTTTCAATGCTTTAGTTTTTAATTTTAAATAATAGGTGTTGATTGTGCAGGTTGAAAAGTGAAAAGTGTTGGAAAATAGATAGTTTGGCGAGCAAAAGTCCAGTCGGCGACCCGCCAAACAGGTCGGCGAGCCCCGATTTGGACCACCGCTGGAACCACCAAGCTTGAGGGGGAACTCTATAAAACTCGGTGAGCTATAGGCTTAATCGGCGACTCACCGAATAGGTCGGCGAGCCCCGATTTTGTCCGCCGTTTGAACCTCCAAATATCTGGGAGTCCTGTAAAACTCAGCGAGGTAAAGTACTACTCGGCACATCGCCGAGTGGGTCGGCGAGCATGACTTACTCCACCGATGGTGGCGCGAACTGAAAGGTTTTAAAGGCCAAACAATTTAATATTTTAAAATCTTTCATCTTCTCTCATTTTCAGCTTTCATACCCTCTATCCCAATAGTTAATCTCCCTTAGTTTATTGTTTTACCCACATTTTTGTGTGAAATCATGCTCGTAATTGGAGAACTTTGCCACCTAGCTTTTTAAATTTGATATTCGATAATAAGGTTGGTTTTCCGAACCCCATACTTTAATTTTGTGGTTGAACTCGAAAGAAATAGGTAAATTTGTAGTTTATTTGTGTTGGGCACATAGTATAATCGTGTTTAATGTGTTAGATTTCCCGTAAGTTGTGTGAATGTGTGCCTAATTGATTTAAACCAATCGATTCTCATGTTTTGTTTGTTAAAATTGGTTCTAAATTGTTGGGTTGCGGTTTATTTGTGTTGGGTCTAGTGGGGTGAAGTCTAAGTAACCCCAAATTGTTCTAAATGACGTGATTTGCCCAATGATGGAGCGTTTGACGTCATTCTTAAGGGAAAAAGTCATCAAATGGTCAATTTTGGCTTAATCGGGGGAAGTTTGAGCACCCCGAGGGGATGGGTCGTATGGGTCTACCTCTAATTGAGTATTGTTGGTGTTCAATTTTCAATTCAGGGGCTGCTGGCTTGATTTTAAAGTATTGAGTTGAAAACTGGCACGTTGGACCGTTTGGCGAGCTACGTCGAGCTCGCCGAGTGGTTCGGCGGTTCTCCAAAGTCCCCCTCAAATCGCCCTTTCATTCAATTTTTGGTTGATTTTATTCTGGAAATTTCGGCGAGATGCCCGATCTCGCCGAGTTCACTCGGCGATTCACCAAAAGGTCTTCTTGATATCCCTTTCTGCGCCCCTAACCCTTAAAATATAGTATGACTTTCTGGGCCCCTGAACATCATCGACCTGTCTTGATTCTGGAAATATTTTGAGCTGGTACTTTCGGCGATCCCGATCTGTCTCACCTAAGTGACTCGCCGACTGGTTCGGCGAGTCTTTCTGCAACTTAACTTCTGCATTTTTCTTGAATTATTTCTAACATGTTTCTATATGTTTTGCAGAAATGGCTAGACTCAAAGTGCCAGGAAGAGACATGTCGTCCGGCAAGAGGGCAAAATGAATCACCATAAATGAGGATGCAACTGCATCTAAGGCAAAGGCAGCCAAAATCCCTACAAAGGGAGGAAAGGCAAAGGAAGAGCAAGGCGCATGTGGTAAGGTCACCGGAGGTCAGCTCCGACATTGAGGGAGTCTATGAGATTCACCTCAACTCGTCAGACAATGAGGGAGAGTCCTAGGATTCTTAGGCTCTTTTCTCTGAGCCTGAGGATGACCAGCTTCTACATGTCCGGAGAGCAGAAATTCGCTCCAAGGGGATTCATGATCCATCTAGGATCCGGGTGCCTTAGACTCATAGTCCTCCCCAACTTCAGCTCAGACTGTGGTTCCAACACCACTTGTACAGGGTCTTTATCCCCGGTCTCTCAACAGACTAAAGGTCGAGGGACTGAGGACTATTATTGAGGAGAAGAGGTTGTCTACAGATGGTGTGGTGGAAAAATATCCGGAGATATAGAGCACCCTCAAGTCCCACAAATTCCAGATTTTCACTAAATCTTGGGGTTCCTACATTCTTAATTGGGTCCAGGAGTTCTACTCGGCCTACGGAGACTTGGTACCACAAGGCAAGAGGAAGGCCTTTACTTTCAAACTAGTAGATTTTGTGGTTATCCGAGGGAAGAAGGTGAAATGTGATAGTGATGATGTAAACGTCGTCTTGTGATGCACTTATAACTTTGCAGATGACTATCAGAGTATCATCAAGAGAACGGAGTTGGAGGAAATGAAAAGTTGGTTGGCTCATCTCCTTTCTGACAGTACTCCTAGATGGATTGAGGTTGGAGTGCCAATAGAGAAGAAGGATCTCAATGTGGAAGCACGGTATTGGTTTGGGTTTATTCGTAGCACAATCATGCCATCCCAGAACGAGTCTATCCTCCGCCACACAAATGTGGCTTGTCTTGGATCCATTATTTCTGGGAAGAAACTAAATTTAGGTGCAATCATTCGGCAAGAGATGTCCATGAGGGCTAGGTAGCGCCATACATCTCTCCCCTTTCCGATGTTGATCACCGAGCTGTGCAGACGAGCCCGTGTTCTACGAGATAAGAAGACGGATGTGGAAATGACTCCCACCTTCTCTATTGACATCCGGCGTATTGAGGCCGAGTACTTGAAGGATGAGGCTGAGAGAAGGAGAGCAGCTTCGGTGGACACATCCCCGACGATTAATATTGATACATTTCCTGTAGAGGCAGTATTGCCTACTCCGGCCACTAGGCCTTTAGGTACTTCTAGCTCTGCTCCCTCTAAGACTCCGAGTTCTTCTACTGCTCCCCCGCCCCTAGATCTGTTACAGGTACTACTACTTCCAGACCTCTGCTCACCCAGGCCATGCTGCTGCGGATGGGCTACCTAGCCCATTCTTCTGATGTGCGTGCCTCCTGGCTAGAGGTTGTGGTTCCAGGGATGATTGAGAGAGTGCTCACTACTACATTGGTACCTCTCAGAGATTCTATTGATGCCCTCACAGCGAGAATAGAGGTGTGTGAGAAAGGTCAAGGAGCTACTCATCAGGTGACAACCTTAAAGGCAGCGATTGCGGAGTTGAGGAAAAATGTGGACCAACTGAAATCTACTCATATGTCTCTGATTTTTGGGACTGTGGAGATCCCTGATGACATGAGCACATATATTCCAGCTCATTCTGATGTTCCTTCGGCTATCACCGGAGTTGAGGTTAGAGCTGATGATGCGGCTGCAGATTCTGAGGTTGAGACTGATGAGAAGCAGCTTGGTGTTCAGGAGGAGACCATCTATGAGGACCTGACTGATTTCAAGGAGGCTATGGTATATTATGCTATTTAGACCTCTTTGAGAGATACCTCTATGGCAGGCTCCAAGGGAGCTAATGTGGATGAGACATCGGGCATTGATGCCCAGCCTCATAGTGTGACCCCGGGCACTGATGCCCCGACAGATGGAGAGACTATGATGCATACTTCACCCAGGCTTAGCCTGGCAGGATGATTTTTCCCTTCCCTCTCTGTTACTCTGTGATACTTTATCTTTGTTTTAGTTGCATTTGAGGACAACTGCTTCTTTTTGTTGGGTGGGATGAGGTATTTCCATACCTACCTCTTGTGATTTTGTTATGTTTGTGAATATTGAGCTTATTTTGTTGATATATATGTCTTGATCTTGATCTTGTGGATGTTTTTGCTTGTTGCCTATTGTTTTGAATGAAAATGGCTTTTAACCTAATTTTAAAATTTTGCCACCTCTTCTATGTGTGATTCTCGTGCGAATTTGAGTGTTGGTTGTGATCAATACCGATGACTTGAATAGTGCTCTTAATTGAACGAACTGAATGTGCGGCTACGATGAGGCAAATGAAGTTGCATAGACAATCTGTGAAATTTTAGCATCTCATTGTACTAGCCGGTTGTCAAATGAGTCTCTTGTGATGAGCATTGCACGTTAGCTAGAAGGTGTGGAGTCTTGTTCGATATTGGTAATGCCTTGTGTGATGAGATTACTTTGAACATTGTGTGTGATGACACCTAGAATTTTCCCCGTTGGTCCGGTTGATTGAGTGATGCAAGCATTTGAAATGATCTTAGGCAACAATTTTGAAGAGTGAAAACAATTTGACAATATACTTTTTTTGTGGCCAACCTTGTGAGATGTGTGAACCTTGCTTGAACCCTCTTAAGCCTTAACCTTTTCTTGGAAGAAACTTGAACAATTGTCACCTCTCTTTTTCCATTCACCCATAACTTTCATGAAGTATGGTTTGTTTGAATAGCCAACTTAGGCGAAAAGCCTGAGTTGGGGCTGTGGTGAAAAGAGAAGGAAAGTAAAAAAGTGTGATAAATCCCCCTTTGAGTAATGGTTTTGAAAAAGATGAAACCCCTCCATGTAAAAAAAATAAGAGAAAAGAGAAAAGAAAATGAAAAAGAAGAAAGAAAAGAAAAAGAATGAAAAAGTTGTGAAATACATTAGTAGAAATTGCAAAAGAAATGGGGTATCCGGTAGTTCATATGAAGTTGAATAATGAGGTGGATTATGAGCATGATTGAAATGTTAAAGAAAACAAGGAAAGTGATGTTTAGACCATACTTCATGAAGGTAGAAGCCACTAAGCCTAAATGACCATACCTTGACACTAAGTCCCGTTACAAGCCTTGAAAAGACCTTTGTGATCTTAAGTGAGCTGAAACGAATGTTAGTTGGAAAATAAGGGCAAACCTATGGGTGAAGTCATGCATGTCTTCATCTTTGTGAGTGTGAGAGTTGTATGTGATTCCGAAACTTTAAATTGTTGAGAAATTTTGTGTGAATATGGAATCATCTTTGTTGTGAGGGCAATTGAGTACCTTTGTTGAGCTTGAACTTGCATTTGAAGCAAGTATTGTGAGCTTGAGCATCTTTGATAATGGTGAGTCACAATTTGAATCTTTTAGTGCACAACTGATCATCGCATGAGTAATTTGAACCTTGTTGTGTGCATTCATGTTGAGTCTTATGCAACATTATTTGAGACATCCTCTTTGAACTGCTGATCTTGAGTTTTACTTGAGGACAAGCAAAAGTTTAAGTTGGGGGTGTTGCTGAGTCTGAGATTTGGACTCATTTGGGGCTTTGTTTATATAGTTTTAGTGTCCTCAAATGCCTAATTTGTGCCATAAACTGATGTTAAAGCCTTGATTTTCAGGTACATGGATTGAGAAGCAAAGCAAGGACACTAACAGGCAAAAATGAACAAAACAAATTGAAGAAGTGGAGAAAGGCGAGCCTGATGATCGCTAGCCGTGTGGCTATTTAGTCCGCCTAAAGTTTTGGTGTGCCAGCCCTGAGGGAAGAAACCAAGTCGGTGATAGGAAAAGGGTAGTCAGCGTGTCGCCGATCAGTTCCGCGATGACAAGAGTGATCTCCCAAAGTTACAGGACTTGAGGATGCTGAGAGCCAATGCAAAAAAGCGATAGAAGAGAGCAAAGGGCGGTTCACCGAACCACTCGAAGAACCCGACTTACCTCACCTAATGGCCCTTCGTGGCTAATATTTGGCAACTGTAAATTGAATTTTGAACTGTTAATTCAGTAGTTCATTTTTTCAGATTATATCTTACTACCATTTAAAATAGTTTTCTTTTGAAGTTAGAGAGTTCTCCTAGTAGACTTGAAGGCTTTTTGAGACTCAATTCGGATATTTTGCAAGTGGGTTACTAATTTTCTTCAACTTGGAGCACTGTAAAGGCTTGAATACTCTTACCCAGTTGATGGCTAATCGATTTGGTAACCATTTTTACCTTTTTATGATGTTTGGCTAAAACTCCAATTCTTGGGGTGTGATCATGTGATTATGGGTTGAATTAGTTTATGGGTATTGTTAATTACTAGTTTAAATGCTATATTGAAGTGGGTTTAATCATTAGCTGAGGTTTAATTTATGAATTGTAGTTGCAAATGCAGTTCTAATTTTGTGTTCTTAGCTTGCTCGAGAGAGAGGTTTTGGAACTAAGGTTTCTGATAAATGGTTTGTATGTATTGGGTTGATATGGGTTCAGCTCGAGAGAGTGAATCCTAAATCCAATCCTACCCATCTAGCTCGAGAGAGTGGATGAATTAAGGTGTGGGTTGTTCTTAATTTCTATGCTTGTTGATGTTCGAAAGAAATCACCTAATTCGGGTAGTTGTTCGAGAGAAAGCTATCTCCCTTATAGTCTAGCCTACCCAGTGATATTTAGTTGTTTACTAGTAGTTTCAATTACCCATATATCAAAATTTGCCTATAATCGATCACATCCCGAGAATTCCTCTGTATTGTTATTTTGGTTTTGTGTGACTGCTTTGTAGATGATAATTGCAAACAAAAAATCCCCCATCTGACATTCGTGTCACCCCTTTTGATTTGTTTCATGTCTTTTTCGATAATTTCTATTCCTATAGCTAGTTAGATCACATTCGTACTTCTTAATTGAATTTGAACACGTACCGCTCTCTGTGGATTCGACCCCAACTCAATTGTTGGGTTTTATACTGTTTAACGATCGTTTGCACCTAGAATTGGATGAGGTGTGTTTGAAACGTTAATCATACACACTCGCTACTTATTCTCAAGGATCTTAATAGTCCGTTCAGACTAACTATCAATGTATGTATGCAAAGATGTACTAAGATCCATTTGAGTTCCAACTCCTTGTGCGTAGGCCACCAAAAATGAGATATAAATTATGTTCCTCGATGTGAAGTAATAGATATGGGAACCCTATGTAAACAAACTATCTCACAAATTTAGATCTAGGCTAACTTCCACGAACTATGAGTAGTCTGAATTGATATGAAATATATAGACTTGGTCAATCGATCCACTATAACCATATAACATCAACTTACATAAGATACGTGGCAATCCTACCACAAAACCCATAGTAATCCGCTCCCACTTCAACTCTAGTATAAGTATCATTTAAGTCAATTCATATAGAATTTTGGTATTCATACTTCACTTGCTAACAATTCTAACACCAAGATACAAAATCTACTATGTGTCTCTTCATAGGACTCTACCAATAATGTTACTTCAAGTCACGATACATCTTAGAAGCCCCTGGGTGAATAGAATACCTCAAACTATGGACTTTCTATATGATTAGTCATATCACCTGTCCGAGGAACACAATTTCGATAATTTATCCTCAAACATACCTCACCATAAAGAATCGCCTCCTTGGCTTCACCTTGTAACACCTTTTCTCAATTCTTACACAAACTTACATCATTAAATCGTTGAGCTAGAATATGCTCCAATAAGGACGACCTCATCTCCATTAAGCCAACACCTTACCAAGTATTAAAATATCAAGTCTCATAAAGTTATTGGATAAGGCAGGGGCATTCATTTTCAAAAGACTCTCTCTCACTTTAAAAAAAAGCTAGACTATCCATACTTAGTGCCTTTCAACTTAAGAAATCTACTACCACATTCATCTTGCTCAAATGATAAATGATAGTCATCCTATAGTTCTTGAGCAACTTTAACCATGGCTGCTACCTCAAATTGAGATTCCTCTTATTGAATATATATTGAAACATCTTATAATGTACACCATAATAATGCCTCCAAAACTTTAGTGTAACCACTATAACAGTCAACTCTAAGTCATGGGTAGTATAGTTCTTCTGTAACACCCCGAAAATTTCTAAGTTAAGACTCGAACCATTCTTCATTTACTTGTAGGGTCATATCGGGTGACTCATAAATTACCCATATGTGTAAAGGTAAATTCTTTAGTGTGGGAATGATTTTTTCATGAATTTAGGGTCACTAGAATCCCCTAGAACAAAATAGAGTTTAAAGTTTCCTTACCAATTAAGTTTTGATGTAAGATTCTACTTATGTTAAGTTCAAACGACCATATCTTTTAGAATATAAGGAGTTACGTGTCCCATAACCTATAAAATTAAAGGTACTTGAATCCTCTTTCCAACGCCACCAATTTCGTGTCAATCCAAATTTTGGGTAAAAAGTTATGACCATTTTAGTAACCCGGTACAATGTAGTGACGAATTAGCCTATGGGAAAACATTAAAAAGGGTTGTTTTTGTCTTTTTACCTCTAAGAAAACCCTAAACAATTTTCTTGACTAAGTAAAGGCTCAAAACAATAAGGTTTCCATAATTTAACCCATCACTCTCTTCTCTCTCAAACCCTAGGGTAAAACCCTAAGGAAACATCAAAGTAAAAGACTCCATTCAAGATTCTTTCAATCTTTTTCAAGATTCTTTTCAAGGTAAGTCCTCCAAAAAATTCATTCTTTCCAACTTAAATTTCTCCATACAATTATGAATCACTAATGAAAATCATAATTCTTGGCCATAGAGATTTCAAGAAACTAATTCAGGAATCTCAAGATTGGTTTTCTTGATCGTTTACCTTCAAGCTAGGGTTTCAAGACTTTCAATCAAGTTCTTTTTCAAGATTCTTCAAGAACCTTGTTCTTTCAGGTATGTAAGGCTATCATAGTGTTGAACTAGTTCATCCTCACGCCCTACATCTACTTTCATATCAGTAAAAGAGAAATCTAGGATTCTGCCCTTAGATTTGAGATTTCTTGAGATGAGTTAATTTTGAGTTCTCGAGTTCCTATTTCTTTTTGAAATTCTACTCTAATTATTGTATTGCTATATGTTATGCATTAACATTCTTGAGTTGAGTCATTCATGTCCATAATTCTGCATCAACCCTATGAATTGAATTATAAATTTTGAGAATAATATTTTTTTTCACCTATCACAAACTAGAAATTAATTAAGAACCATATTTATTTACCAACAAAACATTGTCCACTTTGTTATTTTCTTGAGAGAATGATTGTTGGTTAAAGTCAGCAGCATGTTTGCCTCAATCCAATTATCATGTCTTGATTATGTGGATTTGAAGGAATTTGACTATTGAATAAGTATTTGTCATTTGAGGTTTGCTTTCTGTCTATTTGATATAGTAAATTCATGTATTTTTCCTCACTCCTTTTCAAATTGTTGAGATTTAGATTTGGCATACACAATTAAAAGAAACAAAGTTTGACTAAATCTTACATATTGTAACCTAGCAAATACAGAACAATTAAGATCATGTATCCAAAAAACCCAATCTTATTGATAGAACAAAACACAAAGTAAATTCTTTCAAGAAATCATCAAATACTTGGGGCACAAATACTTTTACTTAAAAATCTAATAGATTGTGAAAAACAAATTATGGGATATTCAAATTCTACCAAGCCTCTCCCTCCTTCATTGCCACCACTAGTTGCACCAAATCCACCTTCACTTGCTCCATCACCGTGGTTGCCAACAAGGCTCCCACAATTTAATATCGAATCCATGAACCTTGCGATGACCTATGCCAACACCAATTTGGGTTGTTCCTTGCATTAACAAGAAAAAATTTCACCTTACTTTTGTCAAAGTTGTTGCTTTTGTGTTTCTTTATTGTAGACTCCCTCTTCAAGATAGAACATTCTCCTTTCCTTTTCATGGAGCATGTTTCAACAACCCCAACCTATGGATTAATAAGGACAATTTAGTTATATGTGTATTGGCGCCTAATTGACGTGATAATAAAAGTTAGTGTTGTGTAGTTTAGGACGTGGTTGTGAAAATAATTTCTTTCATATATGCAAGGCAAGTCTAGGTAATCATTTCTTTAAAAGAAAGTTGGTCAAACAAGCTATAGTAGTCCAACAAAATGCAAATAATGTAAAGGCTTACCTTTTTTACTTCAACGGTTTCTTGATCAACTTCAAACTTTGATAAACCCCTGAATAAATATTTTCTTACCTTCACAATAGAACATTGTTTGCTCTTATGATAGTAATACCGCAATCCAATAAATTTTTTGTTAAGAACTATCTATATATATGATTTTACAAAGTTCAAACTGCAGACATTACAAAGTAATAATATTACTAGCTCTCATTTTTCTTGATATATCATTGGTTAGAGATTCGTTGGTCCTTAGGATAAATAATTTTAAATAACTAAAGAAAAATGTACAATATAAAATCCAAAATATGATTTGATTGTGATAGTATTGTTGTAGTTTAGTAGTTATGACTTCATCTCATTCTAGTTTGAAATAAGAAAATAGGTTTAATTATCGCCTTGCACACACAAAACAAATGTTGTGATTCTTTTATTTAGGAAAAATAAAAGATCAAACAAGTGATACTATATTTAAGTGGAGGATTCACAATATTGGTAGTGAGTATATCCCAATTCGACGAATGACAAAAAGAAAAGAAAATGTGATACATGCTGGAGGTAATTTTGAGACCTTCCATCTGAACGAAAAACATATATAGCTATATAGATGAATATATATAATGCATGTGTGTACGTACTTTAGGAAACTAGAGAATCTCGATATTAGGATAAAAAAAATGCAACATAAAAAAAGTTGTATTTACCATGTCAAATGCTCCATTTTCACGTTGTATCCTTTCAGCTAGCCATCCATGTAGCCTCTTCTGGTATGTCACACCCCGAGGCTACCCCCTTGACGTAACACATGACCTAGGATCACGAGCGACCCCAAGCTATCCCTGTGTCTGGCATATCATAAGCATACTGAAAGATAACTAAATAGACATGAACTATGTGGAAGCTAAAACAGTGGCTATCTAAAGTGGGGAGCAACCCAATTAATTGGAATATATTAAATATACTAAGATTTTAGTGATAACTGAAAGATAAACTCAACAATCCAAGTTGATTCTACTACTATGTCTGAAAAGCCTCTAACTGAGTTGAGTTGCTCGGACATGCTCCCCAGCTAACTCTAAAATAACTGAAACTGAAATGTAAAGACTAAAATGAAAGCATGTATGTTGCCCTCGAAATATGAGGACTCACCACTGAAGCTGCTGAATGCGGACCGAGAATCGATCTAAGCGTGATCTGGATCCTGAGTACCTGAACCTGCATCATGAAAGGATGTAGCGTAAAGTATGCATCAGTACTTAGAATGTACTGAGCATGCAGGATATAGATACTAAGCTGAACAAATATATGTAAGCTGAAAAAAACATACTGAGCAAGAATGTAATTACTGAAAAACAACTGAAAAGCTAAGCTGAATGAAATGATCAAGTACTAATCATGAAAATAACATGCTGAACTGAATGCTGAAGTATATACTGGAAACCTGGTCCAATGCACTAAGAGTCTGACTGTGCGAGCTACTATTAACTGACATAAAACCACGTGAGCTAAATGTGAAGTCCGATGTATACGCCCCATCGAGAGAACCCAATATACCTTGTCAGGGGTATAAAGGAAAGACTGGCGTGATCACTAAATTTGATGCCCAGCAGAGGGGTTTTTAATCCTACGGGGGCACATAATTTTGGGACTATGAGGGTACGCTGAATCCTAGTCCACTCGGTGTTAAGTCTACTCCCAACTAAATATGTATATGACACAAATGCAACTGAAATACTGAATAGCTCAAATACTGACATCCTAACTGATAATACAATATTTATGTACTGATAATGTGACATTCGAAATCTAAAGCATGATTATCTGTTTAACTGACCTAGCAAGTGTAATTCATGAAATAGGAGAATCTACACCAACTAGGGTTCTGAGTTTCATACAAAGAATTAAGCAAACGTTCCAAGAAAACTTGTTATTTCGATTAGGGATACTACAACAGCTAAATCACAACAAAACTCCAAGGTTTTATAAACCCTAGGTCTAAAAAAGATATGGAGAATCAAGGAGCTGACAAAATTCTAGGGACCTAGTGGATGGAAGGAACCCACTAGTGAAATCCCACATACCAGGTGTTGACACCCAATTTTGGACCTCCACATTGTATATTAATCATTGAGCTTCTTCAATTTCAAACGATTTAAAATAATTAGTTTTTATAAAATTTCAAAAAAATATAGTTTTCAAGTTATTTTAAATAGTTGTATCATTATTTTTATAATTTTTCAACAATATATGTGTTTTATATATTTACGTATATAATTAGTATATTTTATAAATATTTGAAAATCATCACAAGAGATTTTACATTTTTAGTCAAATATTTTATCAATTTACTTTAAGTTATAGTTATAATTTTGAGTTAATTAGTTTTGTAATTAAATTAATTAGTTTATAATTAAGTTTAATTATTTTTATTTCATTAAGATTAAGAAGATCGCTAATTAATTAATATGAATTCATTTAATGGTTAGCCGAATTACCCCGAATTAATCCAAATCGGCTACATCTTTAAGCCATTAGGCCAAATTTTAAACTCAAAATTAACTACACTTTCACTAGGCCAAATTTTAAACTCAAAATTAACTACACTTTCACTCCATTTTGAATCCATTATTTTCAGCCAACTTTGGCCCAAACCATGGCCCAATTCTTCCAACTCTAACTTCAATCCAATTCCTTCATTCCATCAACCCATCAACAACAATACAATTAGAGGTGTCAATATGGGCTAGCCCACCCCATTCGTGCTAACCAATACAGGCTTTGAAATTTGACGGGTCAGGCCGGGCAAGCCCATTTTTGGTGTGGACCAGAAAATGGTCGGCCCAGCCCACACGTATGTGGGCTACAGGCTTGTCGGGCCAACCCTCTTTTCTTAAAAATATATTTTTTTATAATTTTTTAAATTAAGTTATAATTTAAAAATATTATCATAAATCAATACAAAATAATATTACATTGTGTTAGTGTTACTACTTGTTAATCAAATCCACAAATAAAATTATCTTTATAATATTTATTAAGTTTGATTTCAAGTAAAAACATAAATAGCTAAATAAAATATAAACCTAATTTTTTTTCAATGATCATAATAAAACACAAAAACTATGAAAATATTCCATAGGCTACGTACGGCCTATGTAGTGATTCCCAAGGAATTTTAGGGAATTTTTATTTTATGTAGTACATATTTTATAAACATAATTTGTATTTAAATTATAATATTTCAAATTTTAAATAGATTTTGAGTTTAGACTCTTGTTATTTTGAATACACTATTTTATGTTTATTTTTAATTAATTTTTATTTGGCCCACGGGCTGGCCCTATCCATATTTCTCAAGCCCTACAAATCGGCAGGCTTATTCATGCTGGGCAAAAAGCCCTTTTCTTAAATGGGCTCTAAAAATTGTAGCTCAGCCCTATCAAATCATGGGTTAGGCCAGGCCGGCCCAACGGGTCTAGCCCATATTGACGGCTCTAAATACAATATAATAATCTAGCCCATCAAAACAATACATACGCAGCAGTACCGACCTGACCCCATCACTCTTCTTCTTCACGCGAGAACCCAGTAACGCGTGAATGAGCAGCGAACCAAAAACCAAAAATCTAGCACAGCGACCAGTCGCATCAACCCGACGAGAAATTTTAGACCCATCAACATCGCCGTTCCCTTTTTCCATCTTTTAGGGATTTTCAAATCTCTTCCACTGTTGTCTTGAAAAGGAGCAAAGGAATTCAAATTTCAAATTTCAACGAATTTCCCCCCTAAATCGACCCCAATCTTCCCTATAAATAACCCTCTACCCTCACTGATTTGGGAGGGGTTTTGAGATTGGATTTTTACAGTGTAATAGTATTCTGTAACTAGAGTTTTTGGGTCTGCTGTTTTGGAACTCGGATTTCCGCCGAAATTCCTCGTGTGGTGGTCGAATAGCTCTTTCACACTCGCCTTATCCCAGTTGCTGCCCCTAAAAAAGGTAATGTTTTCTGCTTTATAATATTCTCCTCGCCTCTTCTTCTATTTCAAAGTGACATTTTCGATGTTAGAAAACCTTTATTCTGTGGTTGTTTGTTGTTAGTTGCTATTGGGTTGATGATGATGTATATGTTCTTAGTTGTTTCCATGAGTTATCGTAATATCGAGTCAAAATTTTGTTGATTTATATTTAGTTTGCTGTTTCTTTCCTTCCCTTTTTGGGTGTATTTTGCTTATTCCCCTTCTCAAATCTTCTCATTCGAATGTTGTTGGACTTGTTTGTTTCTATCCTTGCCTCATTCTTGACTTCATAAATGTGTCCTTTAGTTGTTTGTTAATGTCAACTTTAATTTGTCTTCAGGTATACATAAGAGTTTAGGGTCGACCGTAGGGGTAGTTTTGTGCTAAGCTTGAAAATGGATATTCACTGTTGCATACATTGTCTATGTCTCTATTCTATTTTATGCTTGACCAATTCTTCATTGTATTCTCTTCCTCAAAATGATTTCTCAATTACATAATATCCAAAGACATACTCCATGCTCAATTGGTTGCATCCATGTTATTTTTATTCATTTTAGTTACTTTGGTGTGTAATAAAGATCATTTTTTTCTTTTGTTCTTCTTGCTGACGACATGCATTTGTTGTCAGTTGCCTTGTTAATTCATTAGCTTAAATATGATCATGGTGTTATTTAGTCATCTCTTTAAAGCTTCCTACTTGTCCTTTTATGATTTCTTTTAATTTTAATTATATGATAGTGTATATTTATTTCATTGCTTTCTCGTTGCATATTTGGCATATCTTTTTTCTCTGTTCATTTTGGTTAGGCGTGTGCTAATCTTTTGCCATTTTGTTGCATGTGAACCTCGCCCGAGTCTCTTGTGTACTTTCTTTCCTCTTTGCATTTTTTATACGAGCCATGGAGGCTTGAATTTATTTACCGAGTCAGCCCACATTCTTAGTTAAACCATTGGAAGCAGAATTACAGGTTTAGGACATGTTACTGGTCCGGGAGCCCAAGAAATGAATTGTATATGTGTTGTATACAACATTATACACCGTTATACAGGCAGAGCTATGACTACAATCTACTGATTGACCTAGGTAGTTATGGCCTGAGCAAGTACTTGGTAAGCACCCCTGAACTCGACATGCATAACTTGCTCATTTAATGGGTCTGCTGGAGCTGCTGGCTGATTCATTGCTTTAGCTCTTCTGGGAGGCATTTTCCGAAATACGAAGAGCATGAGTTATAAGGAGATTGAATAGAGTTCATACTCACGCATGATAAGAATAGCAAGAAAAGTGATTTTTTTTCTTAAAACACTTTGTAGCCTCCCCCTCATAGATGTGGTGCACTTGACAACCATGAAAGAGACTATACTTAATGTGGCTTTCATACATCCTAGGACTCTTGAACCTAATGATCTTATACCAAGTTTGTCACTCCCCGAGGCTACCCCATTGACGTAACACGGGACCTAGGATCACGAGTGACCCCAAGCTAACCCTGTGTCTGGCATATCATAAGCATACTGAAAGATAATTAAATAGACATGAACTATGAGGAAGCTAAAATACTGGCTATCTGAAGTGGGGCGCAACCCAACTAATCTGAATATATAAAACATACTAAGAGTATAGTGATAACTGAAAGATAAACTCAATAATCTAAGCTGATTCTACTACTATATCTGAAAAGCCTCTAATTGAGTTAAGTTGTTGGGACATGCTCTCAAGATAACTCTAACAAAACTGAAACTGAAATGTAAAGACTAAAATAAAAGCATGTTTGTTGTCCTCGGAATATGAGAAGTCACTACTGAAGCTGCTTAATGCAGACCGAGAATCGATTTAAGCGTGATCTGGATGTTGAGTACCTAAATCTACATCATGAAAGGATGTAGCTAGAGTATGTGTTAGTACTTGGAATGTACTGAGTATGCAAGATATAGATACTAAGCTGAACAAATATATGTTAGATGAAAAAAACATAACTGATCAATGACATAAGCTGAGCAAGAATGTAAATACTGAAACATAACTGAAAAGCTAAGCTGAATACAATGACCAAGAACTAATCATGAAAATAACATGTTGAACTGAATGCTGAAATATGTGTTGGAAACCTGGTCAAATGCACTAAGATTCTGACTGTGGGAGCTACTATTAACCAACATAAAACCATATGAGCTAAACGTGGAATCTGATGTATACTCCCCATCGAGAGGACCCAATATACCTTGCCAGGATTATAAAGGCATAACTGGTGTGATCACTAAATCTGATGCCCAAGAGAGGGGACTTATAATCCTATGGGGGCACATAGTTCTGGGACTATAGTCCACTCGGTGCTAAGTCTACTCCCAACTGAATATGTATATGACACAAATGCAACTGAATAGCTCAAAATACTGACATGCTAACTGAGAATGCAACATTTATATACTGATAATGTGACATTCAAAATCTGAAGCGTGATTAATAGTTTAACTAACCTAGCAAGTGTAATCCATGAACTAGGAGAATCTACACCAACTAGGGTTCTAAGTTTCATACAAGGAATTAAGCAAACGTTCCAAGAAAACCTGTTATTTTGATTAGGGATACTATAACAACTAAATCACAACAAAACTCCAAGGTTTCAGAAACCCTAGGTCTAAATAAGAAATGGCGAATCAAGGAGCTGACTGAATTCTAGGGACCTAGTGGATGAAAGGAACCGACTAGTGAAATCCAACATACCTAGTGACAAAATCTATGGAGAAATCCTTCGATTTTAGGGTTGGAACTAAAGAAAAACCTCATGCGTGTTCTTGTGAGGGCTGGTCGACTTTCCCCTTCTTTTTTTTCTACTCTCGATGAATTTTGGTGAATCAAGATTTTGATTATGTTTTGACTAAGTTATTAGGCTTAAACTGAGTAAAACGACATAGTTTAAGTATTAAACGACGTAGTTTAAATACCCAATGCCTAGGCAAAAATACCAAAACGACCCTGACTTAAAAGCTGACGGAGGCCAACCATGGCACCACTAACGGTCCGTAGTTGGGACCACGGCCCGTCAAGTGGGTCGTGGTTCTTGGCAGTGCTACTGGTTCTGGTGGAAGTCCTCCACGAGCCCTACTACGGCCCATCAGAAGGACCACGGACCGTAAAGGCCTTCGTGGTTCTTCACTTGGGCTGGGATCTATTGTCTCAGGACAACGGACCCTCCCACGGCCCGTCACTAAGACCACGGCCTGTGGTGGGTTCCGTGGTCTGAGGCCTAAGCTTGGGTGTTCTCTGCCTAGCCTCCACGAGCCTTCCCACGGCTTGTGTGGTGGTCCATGGCCGTGAAGGGTCCCGTGGTCCACCACTTCTAGGTGGGTGTGAACCACGATGAGGGTGACGAACCGTGGTCCTGATCACGGCCCGTGAACCCCTCCGTGGTTCACCCTTTTTCTGCTGACAGTCCAAGCCTAATTGTGAGGTGTTACATGGTATTTATGGTTAAGTTTGTAGGGATCACTAGTAGTTTCTTCTGCAGGATCTATACAAACCTTTTGTGGTTTATAAATGGTGTAACAGTTAGCTTCAAATTTAAAAGGTTCAATTTGGAAGCTAACATTACGAAAGACTGATCTTTTCTTCTTCGCATCAATCATGTTTTCGGATACTCTCAAAGGAATTATAAGAAACAAAAAAGTAAAGACAACTCAAGAATAATAGTTGAAAAGTAATGTCGTTTTAATCTAGTCTTTGTTGTAGATAATAATTTGGGGCGTCTATAATTAATTTTACAAGAAAATTAGTGGGAATTTTTTTTTTGACCATCAAAATAATAAATTCAAATCATCATTGAATCAAAGGAGCCAGATTGCGTGAGAAGAATCAAATATATTCCTACATGGATTTCTTTTTTGAAAATTAATCTAATTTTTTTATTTTTCACTTTCGTTAGAGGAAAATGGTATATGTGACCATTTGTATAATAGTATGGGTATAAATAAGTCACTTTTATAACGAAGAGTATATCAACTCTAAATGAAAAAGTTGAGGGGTATATCAGACCTTTTCCTCTCTTAAAACAATACAATACGATACAATATTTTACTTTATTAAACAATAGTTACAACCATCCGTACAAACATAATTATTGTAATCTAGAAAAAATAGATCAATTAAGATCTTGTTTCCAGAAAACCCAAATCTTATTGATAGAACAAAACTTAAAGTGATTTCTTTCAAGAAATTCATCAAACATTTAGGTCAAAAATAGTTTCAACTAACAAAACTAAATTATAGTCTCTGATACCTCTCCCTCCTTCGTTGCTGCCACCGTTTTCACCATTACTAGCTCTTTCGTCATCGCCAACTAGACCTCCCAAAATTTGTTGAACCTTGCGATGCCAAGACCAATTTAGGTTGTTCAGAAAATATTCTTTGTTGTATTTTTCCTTTGGTATGAATTTTCTTATTTGGTCCTTTGTTCTGGGCTTTCCCTCGAAGATTGAAGATTTTATTTTTGATTTTTGGGAGGATTCTTCTTTTGACATTCCCATATCCTTTCATTTAAAAAGTAAAGTTGTAAAAGTACAAAAAATATAAAAAATAAAGTTGTCTAAAAGCTACCGTAACATAAACTTACCTTGTTTTTGTGTTTGAAATCCATATTCATGAGGTTGTTCCTTGCTTCACCGAGAAACTTTTTTACCTCCCTCTTGCCAGAGTTGTTGCTTTTCTGTTTCTTTGTTGCAGACTCCCTCTTCAAGATGAAACATTCTCCTTTTCTTTTACAATTCCAACCTTTGGTTTAATAAGGACAATTTAGTGTGTGTATATGTTAGTACTTTTATCTTTTTTTAAACTTGGCCAAACAAACAATTATTATCCAACAAGAAGCATATAATGTAAGAGATTACCTCTCTTACTTCATTAGTTTCTTGATCCACTTCCATCTTCAGCTTATGAAAACCTTCGAATATATAATTTCTTACCTGCACAATTGATCGATACTTGCGGCCTTTGTTCTTGTGAGTGTAATACTGCAATCCAATAAGATTATTGTTAAGCTTATGTATAGTAATTATTAATACATTAGAAAGTAATTATATTCACATGCTCTCATTTTCTTGATTTATCATTTCGTTAGAGATTTATTAGTCCTTAGGATAAGAACAAGCTAGATAATTTTTTAATAATTAAAGAAAATCATACAATATAGAACTCTACATAAGTCGTGAATGTGCTAGATAGTTACAACTTCATCTCATACTAATTTTAAAAAGAAAACAATTTTGATTATCACCTAACACACAAAATAAATTTCACTTTTTTCTTCAGAAAAAAAAGAAGAAGGGAAAATGAGCGATAATATAATGCAGGTTGGGTAATTTTAAGACCTTCCTTTTGAACAACAAACATATATATATATATATATAAAGTATAATTTACTTAAATCCCATAGTGTTAAGAGCTAATTACATTATTTTCCTACTATTTTTTAAATTACAAAAATTCCTTAAAATTTATGGATCTCGGATACATCAGTAGACTTCCGGATACATCACTAGACATCCGGATACATAGGTGAGGGATGTATCAGAGAGGGGAGGGATGTATCAGAGAGGGAGAGGGGATACGACATCCGAATACATCACTGGAATTTCGAATACATCATCTAGACATCCAGATACATAGGTGAGAGATGTAATAAAGAGGGGAGGGTTGTATCTGAGGGGAGGATATGAATGTATCAGCGAGACGAGAGTGATGTATCCAAGAGGGGAATTTTGAAAAAAAATCAAATGCTACGGAATTTTAGAGATTATGGTAAAATAAAATGTGTATTTAGGTAATTTTTACAATATATAATGCATTTGTGTACATACTTTAGGAAACTAGAAAGTTTCAACATTCATATGAAAAAAATACATCATAAAAAAATTGTATTTACCAAGTCAAATGCTCCACTTTCACGTTGTCTCCTTTCAGCTACACATTCATGTAGCATCTCCTTGTATTTATGATTAAGACAGTGAGGATCACTAATTGGTTCTTCTGCAGGATCTGAACTAACCTTTTGTGGTTTATAAATGGTGTAACAGTTAGCTTCACCTTTAGAGGGTTCAATTTGGAAGCTAACATTGCGAAAGATTGGTCTTTTCTTCTTCTCATCAGTCAATTTTCCGAGTACTTTTAAAGCTTCAACGTCATTCTACAATTGAGAAAATATGTTAAAGTTTTGGTGCTATATTAGGAGCTATCTCTTATTTCCCAAATTAAAAAAATAATAATCTCATAAACCTTTTTCAAAAAAAATTCCAAAGAACTTATGTAAAAAAACAAATTGCTGATAGACTAATCTCAATTAGAAGAAAAAAATATAATCAGAAGACAACATATCACCATTTGAGAACTATTGATTGTCGAAACTAGTGCTATATAAGGAACTATATCTCGACAACTTTTCATTTCATATGAACAAGTCATGTTTATATGAAAATGGATATTAGAAGATCTTTGTAGGAAACAAAAAAAGTAAAGAAAACTTAAAGAATAATAGTTGAGAAGTAATGTAGTTTGAGGATTGAAATATCGAGGACTATATATAGATAATTAAATTGAGAAGATAAAAGTAATTTTTAAGATAGACAAGGATGAAGTTAATAAGATAAGATTTATATATAGCTTTAGCTCTTTTAGGAAAAAAATCACGAATTTGGATATTTGGTCAATACTTATTTATTATTTGTAGAAGGTGACTCTTTTAGATTTTTTTTACGATATTTAGATATTTGGATATTTGGATATTTGGTCAATACTTATTTACTATTTGTAGAAGGTGGCTCTTTAGTCTTTTAGAAAAAGAATCACGATATTTGGATATTTGGTCAATACTGATTTATTATTTGTAGAAGGTGGAATGTTTGAGAAGACCTTCTTCTTATCCTGATTTGACTAAACTTAAGTGGCATTAATTTTGTTGAGTCAGATTAAGTATGCGGTTACACATACCTAAAATTGAGTGAACACAAATTTGAATTAAAATATATATATATATATATATATATAAAAAAGATTATTATAGTGGTGGTTTGGGGGTGGGGGGGATTATAGAAAAAAAAAGAATTTAAAAAATCCCGAATCTGCTTTCTTCTTTGATGTTTTGAACTATATAAATATAAATAGGATAAGGTACAAGTACCCCCTATACTATGACGAAATCTCAGAGACACACCTTATCTAAACTAAGGTCTGATACACTCAAATTACACCTCTTTTTAGAAGCATAAGCGATCATTATCACGTAAAGAACCCAACTTGTAGGTTGGGGTCGATCCCACGAGGAATATGGTTTAGACTTAAGTTCAATAACAATTATATTCGTTTAGCCAATGTATTTCCGAAACAAATAATTAAAAAGGGGCGGGGGAGGGGGGGTTGTGTAACAAATTTTGGAAATTATGAAAGTAATTAGTAAGCAGGATTTAACTTTTGTTGTTATCAAATTGAGAAAGAAACTAGGGTGTATGTGTTCCCCATAAGCTCATAACTCCGTAATCCTAGTAATAGCAATCCCTTCCTAGTGTATTGCATGCAAAGCGATAAGTTATGTATCTCTAAATCATTGGTCCGGTATCTAGAGAATTTCACCCCGCACCTTGGTCCGGCTACGTGTGTATAATTTACTAATCCTTACCATTACCTCATATTAGACATCACATCGATGTATGACTTAGTTTTCACCATCGCACCAATCGACATTAATTATATTAGATAGTATCACACTAAATCTATGTTGATAATTATTTTCTTATTAACTACCTCCTTGGTCCAGCAAGTAGCAACAAGAAGAGTTCTAACGTTGCGCACCGTTAAAAAGACTTCTAGACGAAAGAATTATCAATGCATGCAAAACACTATTCAAGAATTACTTAATTACTATTCATACTTCGTTAATCGCTCATGGTTCCCACAACCCTAGTTGTGGATTTAGTTACCCATATTAGCAAGAACACAATTCATAATGTTTGAAGAATAAATCATGAACTTACGTAGTAGAGTAGAATAATCCCAGAATTTCAACTTGAATTTCAAAGTAAAACTCACCAAAACGTGCTTAGGAAATTAAGAATTGCTCAAGTTGCAAGTTAATCTCCAAAGCCAAAAAATAGAATTACAATAATATAGTCTAACCCCCCAAAAACGAGGTTTGCATACCCTATTTATAGAAAACAAGTCCTAAATTAAAAGGGAAACAAAATAAGGAAAGTTTGTTCAGGCACGCGTCTTCATTCCACGAGACTGACTCACGGACCGTCAATGGATCTACTGTCCGTGAGTCCCTTTCGTCAGCCAGGACTTAGAAAATATTTCAGCTTCCAAAAATCAGCTTCTCTGAAGCAAACGACGGACCACCAGTACGGACCGTAGATCGATCTACGGTCTGTCGGTCCCTTTTCGTAGCTCCATACTTGGAATTCTCCAAAAATCAGGTACTGGAATCCTCGCAGTCACATTCTACAAGTGCAAATCTTTTCTCTCAGACTCAACAAGCTAACTTGTGCGGATCCAAACATGACAAAGACCGACCAACCAACACACAACATACACTGTTTTACTACCACCAAGGTACCAACTTTCCGACAATGGAACTAGTGCCCTTACTTCAAACGAAATCCCTTTTTCACACAATAAATTTGATTATTTTGAGTACAAGAATTTATTCAACAACTCACACTCAAAAGTAATTGCAAGTACAGTTAGTGCTCAATACCATAGGCTTGCCCTTATTTTCACTTCTCAAACTCTCCAAACTAGGTTCTAGGATCACTATATGACTTTCTTGGCATGTAACGTAGGCTCAGGGTCAGGTGTGGTACATTTGTGTATGGTTTAGTCACTTTCTGCCCTCCTTTATATTACATTAGGCTTTCTACCTCTTTCTGGCCTATTCTTGACATCCTACCATTTTACTTTCTTTCCCTTGATTCTCTTCAACCATGGATGTGACTTTAGACTTTGTAGCTCTTTATTTTTCACTTTCCTCTTTTTCTTGCGTTTTATTGTTTTCTTTAGCTTTCAACAAGTCACATCCTTTCCTCTATTTTATTTTTTTTCTCTTTTTCAACATCAAACTCTTTTCATACCCATTTTTCCTCCGGTTTCCTCTTTCATAGTCACCCTCAACTTATGGATTTTTCATTGGTTGAGGTGCACAATACCCGATGTCGGATCAGGGTCAAGATTGAGGTTACTTTTTACATTAGCCACCCTCAACTTAGGCTTTTGGCCTAACTCAAGGTGCACATGTCCAAGGAGGGACCGGGGCCAACATAGTAGATTATGGGAAGGTGAGTTAGGGGTTTAGAAAGAAATGGTCTAATTTAGGCTCAAAGCATTTGGATCAAATGGAGCATTTATTTCATTTGGTTGGATCCTTCTTTTAGGCAATTTGTGGACTTATCAGAACAAGGGCCTATGATCACTTCCTAGCCTCTAGAGTAGATTGTCTTAGCAGGACTAACTGGGCAAGTTATTGATTGGCACAAAACAACTGTTTGAACAATCAACTATTCTCACACTCTTGGCACATAGTTTCATTATCAGACTATCAGATTACCCAGTTCAAGTTTTAGCTTAAGTCATGCCATCAAGTTGGTTCATTATCATGTCATACTCAGAGCCAACACATTCAACTCATTCTAGTCTATAGATTTTAGCACATAACACCTGAATTTTTGGACGGGTATCATTTCTTTCAAAAAATTGCCATCATGCTTCATTCTTTCTCATGCTTCTACACATACAATCCTAACACATGCCGGTTCAACAGAAATTAAGCAGTCTCTTGGGGGAAACGAACGCAAGCAAGAAAACCTCAAGAGAGGATTATGAGTTAGGTTACTCAGACTTCACCCTATCACTCACAATCCATTTACCCCACCCTAACAAAAAATAGGTGCACTTGTCCCCAATGCACACAAAAAGCAGTAACAAGTAGTGGATTTGGGTAAAGCAAACATGTGGCGCATAGCGCCGATGAACCATCAATAAGTAGGTGGGTCTGGTTTCCCGGAGCCCGCTACATCAACATCGGGCCCACCCTCAGTAGTTCCCACATCAAAAATCACAGCACCCTCAGTAGTTCTACCAATCAGTCTAACTGCACCATCAGTGGTGCTCACATCATGACCCTCAGTAGTCGGAACATCCAAAACGGGCATAGAACTTGATGCCCCAGCAACACTCTCACGAACCCTCTCCTGGAGCAACCATTCATCTATTATCGAAGCCCTCTTAGCCTGCTTCTCCTATTTGTGCTCCCTCTTCTTGGTTCTTTCATCCTCAGATGTGTGTCTAGATCGGTGCCTCTTACCTCGAGCACGTGTGGGCTCGGGCTGCTCCTCTGTGTCCCCACTGAATAATGCATCAAGGACCGTATCGTCAGACAAAGTAGTAGGTGCAGCCTGAGGCTCAACTGCAGGGGTGGCAAGAATGGCATCAACGTCGGCCCAGAGACTGGCTAACTCGATCTCTAAAGAGGATAGATTTGTGGTCGGGATTGGTCGTTCGAGGACTCTCAATTCAAAGGCATCGGGATGCTTATTAATGGCGTGGACCTTCTGGTCCATCATGTTTTCCATCCTTCCTTCCATTCTGGCATCGGACTCTGCTATCGACTTTTGCATCCATGGATGGATATGGTGGAGCAGCGTGGCCATCTAAGCCTCCAATTTCTGAACCCTAGTCAATGGTACAACAACAGCTCCTAAAGGCGGGGTGGATCTGGACGAGCTAGGAGCCCGACTCGCAGCCAGAGATGAGGAGGCCGAGACATCATCAGTGTGTGCTGGAGGGGCAAGCTTATCACCTTGCATCTGCTCCACAACATCTACTAAATCAGCTCCCATGGGCGGCACAACAACCTATGGCTCTCTGCATAGTGCCGCCACGTTTGCCTCATCCCGAATGAGGCCTATATCTAGTGTCCCTGTGGGCCGGATCAATTTGTCACAATGCCAGATCGGCACTCCAGAGTCCCTACATAGCTGGAAAATGAGACAAGGAAAAGGGTAAGTGGTGGAGGCTTTGAAATCCCTCTCATGTATCTCTGCAATTACCATGCGGGAAATATCGATCTCGAATCCCGCAACCAATGCTGCTACCATGACTGCGCGGTCCCAAGTTAGTGCGTTGTCAGCCTTCGTGGGGGAAATCCGATTGCGAACCAACAACCAGAAAAATTTAGCCACAAATGTAAGAGTGGCCTTTTTTATGCTCACGCCCGGAGTGGTGAACCACTCAGCTCTCTCTCCGTCAGTAGCAATGTGACTAGACATCCAGTGTAATAAAGTCTTTATTTTCTTGGTGCTCCGCTGGAACTCTCCACCGCGTACAATGTCCCATCTATAGTCAAATTCAGCCGTGTTAAGTGCCCAAGAGTGATCTGGGACAGGACCATAGAGGAACCGGTAGATGGTGGTCTCAGATATGTCTACAGAAAATCCGCGCACTAGTGTAGCTATGAGGGGTGCCTGGGCAGTGGGTCTAGAATTCTTGTGGATAGAGCCCAAAAGAGTAGCCGCATAGGAAGCATAGAACTCCCTCACAATCTCCTCATTATAGGTGCCTGGTTCTCGAGCCATCCACTCACACTTGTGACGTTGAAAGAGCCGGTGGATTTCTAGTACAGTGTGTAGGCTCCCAATGAGGACTCTACGCTCCTCTGTAATAAGTCGGGCATTCTTCTCTTTGTCATTCTTCATCTTGGCATCCTGATAAACTTGCCATTGGCCCTTAACACACCATCTGTTTGGCTCTTCAGCCACCGGATCAGGGTCATAGCTTCGTGGCTCCGGGACTTCTCCCGAATGAGTGGCCTCATCAGACAAGACAGCTTTGTCATGTGGCCGTGAGCCTATGGCGGATCCAGAACCTGAATCAGAAACATGGGCGGGGTCAGAGCCGAAAGCAGAGGCAGACTCTAAGCCAGAAGTAGAACCAGTCTCAAAACCGAAAGTAGAACCAGTCGGTGACCCGATCAGTGTGTTCTCCTCATCAGATTAGGAGACAGTGACTACATCGGTGACCACCTACCGGGATGCATTCCGGGAAGCCCTAGGTGCAGTAGGGGATGTCCTCGTGGCCGGTGGAACATATGCTGGATCCTTTTCTGCGTTCGTGTCTTTATTAATCAGCCTAAAAGTAGGCTGCATGGATTTTGATTTTCCCCTTTTGAAGTAGGTCACTTGCTTCTTAGGCACCATGGTACCTATGGATGTCTAATTAGTACCAGAATAAAATCATAACACACTCGAAAAAAATTTAGAACTAAGAACGAACAAAAACAAAACACAGAAAAATAATTCAAATAGTGGTTTCAGTGGCCACCTACGGTGGGCATCTACGGTCCGTAGAGTGACCTACGGTCCGTGAATCCCTTCTGTAGATTAGAGGTACCAAAAAGTTGGTCTCTAATGGGAACCACAGATGTGCAGAACGGTCTGTAGACTGATCTACGGACCGTAGTCCACTTTCGTGGTTCCATACTTGGTGAAATTTTCATGTGCCATCAACCACAGACCTGATCTACGGTCCGTAGATTGACCTACGGTCCGTAGACGAGGTCTCGTGGATGGGATTTGTGCCAGGTTTCAGGCATCCTTCAAGTTGACCCCAATTTGACCCATTTCAACAATGTCACCTAATCTCATCATGCATTTCAACAAAAATTATGCTAGTTTGTCATTCTAAGGGTTCTGATTACTAAATTCACAGGAAATTGCACAACAAATTAGGAACCCTTAGTCGAAACTTGCATTTATACTCTCATTACACTGGTTGTATACACTATAAAGATACATAATCAATATCTATCGTCCCAAGGGTGTTTGTAGTTCTAGTTTATCATGCATTTACATACAATCAACTACCCAAGGTCAAGACCCAATTCCGTAATTTCTATAATCATTCGATGAATCAAAATTCAAAGTGAGGGGAAAGTCTATTACCTTACAAGAAGAAGGAGTGGGGTGATTGTGTGATGACTCAACACTTTCGATACCACAACTTTGCCCTTACGCACCGAACCCGTACACCGGACCTCGTGGGGAGTTTTGAGGATGAAAAGGGAAGATTAAATGGGGAGTTATGGAGTGATTTAAGGGATTGGAAAGTTTAGAAACGGTTTGGGGGTAAATGGAGGGAAGTGGGAATGGTTTAAAATTGGGGGATTTTAAATAGGAGGGGTCCAGGTCGGGTCAGGCAGAACTAGGGTTTGGACCCACGAGACCCCGTCTAAAGTCCGTGGATCCATCTACAGTCCGTAGATTAGGACCGTAAATCACTCATAGACTGGGAAGATTTCAAAGACTTACCTGGGATCTACTGACGCCATTCACGGTCCGTAGTATGAACCACGGACAGTCGATGGGGTCCGTAAACCGCTGCACCAGACATTTTTTTGCAAATTCTACTTTTCGCCCCTGCACATGTAGCAACCATTAGCCCTTTATTTTTATATTTTCTGGACACTTTTTAGACACGGACCCTATGCTATGTCTAGTCAACACTAAAACAAAAATAAAACAACTATCTAAATGAGTACAGAGAAGCAACTAAACAAAGAAAACTACTCAAACAAAAACCTATAGTTGGCTAGATTGTATATCTTGGGTTGCCTCCCAAGCAGCGCTTGATTTAACGTCGCGGCACAACGCAGGCCTCTTGATTACTCAGACTTCATCAAGGACATAGGCCTCAACAACCTCTTGCACACTTTCCGCGTTTCCCAGATATATATTGATCCTTTGCCCGTTTACCATGAACCTTGATCCTTCACTGTTCTCAAGCTCAACCGCTCCATGGGGAAGCACTTTTGTTAACAAAAATGGCCCAGTCCATTTGGACTTGAGTTTGCCCGGAAACAAGCGCAACTTAGAGTTGAATGGAAGCACAAGATCACCCATAACAAATTCTCGTTTTTCAGTTCTTTGGTCATGATACTTCTTTATCTTCTCTTTGTACAAGGCTGAACTTTCATAAGATTTTAGGCGAAACTCATTAAAAGCATATTCAAGTCATTCATTCTTTTATTAGATACGGCGCCCCAATCTAAATTTAGCTTCTTCATTGCCCACATAGCCTTATGCTCTAACTCTACCGATAAATGGTAAGACTTCCCATATACAAGTTGGTAAGGAGACATACCTATGGGAGTATTGTACGCAGAGTGATAGGCACATAGAGCATCATCAAGTTTCCTTAACCAAGCCGTTCTATTAGCATTCACAGTCTTCACCAAAATCTGTTTGATTTTTCTGTTGGACACTTCAACTTGCCCAGTAGTCTGCGGATGGTAAGGAGTGGCTACATTGTGGCGGACACCATATTTCTCAAGTAGCACCTTGAACAACTTATTACAAAAGTGAGAACCTCCATCACTGATAATCGTCCTCGGTGTACCTAATCTAGAGAAGATATTCTTTTTCAAGAATGAGATGACACTTTTACCTTCATGGTTGGGGAGCACAACTGCTTCCACCCACTTCGATACATAATCAACCGCAACAAGAATATAATTCATCCCATGTGAATCACAAATGGACTCATAAAATCAATGCCCCATACATCAAACAACTCGAACACCAATATCGGATTCATAGGATGCTCTTGCCGCTTTGAAATTCCTCCTTCTCTTTGGCAACGGTCACAAGACTTGGCCAAATCATGAGCATCTTGGTGGATGGTGGGCCAGTAGTACCCACACTGCAAAATTTTGTGCGCAGTTCGAACACCACTATGATGCCTACCAACAGGCGATGAATGACACGCCTCTAATATACCCATCATCTCTACCTCTGGCACACCGACGAATAATCCCATCGGCACAACTATGATACAATAAGGCTCATCCCAAAAGAACTTCTTCACACCATGCATAAACTTTTTCTTATGGTGAAAAGACAAATCCGGGGGAACCAAATCGCTTGCCAAATAATTCGCAAAGTCTGCGAACCAGGGAATCAGATCATGAGAAGCAACCAATACTGTTCATCTGGAAATGAATCATTGATTTCAGCCCTATCACCAAGCTTTAGCATAGCCTCTTCCTCCAATCTGGACAAGTGATCGGCAACTTAATTTTCGGTCCCCTTTCTATCTTTTACCACAAAATCAAAGTCTTGCAGCAACAATATCCATCTAATCAACCTTGGTTTTGCATCCTTCTTCGCCATCAAATACCTCAATGTAGAATGGTCAATATGCACTATGACCTTAGTACCAAGCAAATAGCATTGAAAATTTTCAAATGTGAAAACCACCGCAAGAAACTCTTGTTCAGTTACTGTATAGTTCTTTTGGGCCACATTTAGAGCTTTGCTAGCATAGTAAATAGGATGGAGAATTTTCTCTCACCTTTGTCCCAATACCACACCAAGCGCCACTCCACTCGCATCACACATTACCTAAAATGGTTGTCCCCAATCCGATGAAATAATGATAGGTGCAGTAACTAACTTATCCTTCAACTCTCCAAATGCTCTTAGACAAGCATCATCAAAATAGAACTTACACTCCTTCTCAAGCAGTTTGCACAACGGATGTGCAATTTTTGAGAAATCTTTGATGAACCACCTGTAAAAACTTGCATGCCCAAGAAAACTCCTAACACCTTTTACAGAGATAGGTGGAGGAAGTTTTTCTATTACCTCAACTTTCACTTTATCTACCTCAATGCCCTTCTCAGAAATCCGATGACCTAGAACTATCCCTTCTTTCACCATAAAGTGGCACTTCTCCCAATTTAGCACCAGATTGCAATCTTCACACCTTTTAGTCACCTCAACCAAATGATTCAGACATCGATCAAAAGAGTCACCTACCACAGAGAAATCATCCATAAATACCTCAATAGTATCCTCAACCATATCAGAGAATATCAACATCATACAATGCTGGAAGGTTGTTGGAGCGTTGCATAATGAAAGTCCCATAAGGGCAAGTGAAGGTGATCTTCTCTTGGTCCTTCGGAGCTATAGAAATCTGATTGTAGCCCGAATAACCGTCAAGAAAATAATACCAACCCTTACCAGCAAGTTTATCCAACATCTGATCCATGAATGGCATAGGGAAATGGTCTTTTTCTGTCCAAGCATTTAGCTTTCGGTAGTCCATGCAGACTCTCCATCCAGTCACGGGCCACATCGGAACAAGATCGTTTATCTCATTAGGAACCACAGTAATCCCACCTTTCTTGGGCACACATTAAACATCACACACCCAACTACTATCGGCAATGGGATAGATAACCGCAGCATCCAACCACTTGATGATCTCTTTTTTAACTACATCTTGCATAGGCAGATTTAATCTTCTTTGGTGCTCAATAATAGGTTTGTGATCCGGCATGAGTTGGATTTTATGAGAACAAATATCGGGAGGGATCCCAATAATATCCTCAATAGTCCACCCAATGGCTCGCTTGAACCTCTTCAATACGGCAACCAAACACTCTATTTGTCGCCCATTCAAATCAGCCGCAATGATGACCGGTAAAGCATCATCCTTTCCCAAGAACACGTACCTCAAATGTGATGGTACAGCCTTAAGCTCCAATTTCGGCACCTCCTCAACAGATGGTCTTGCGGGTGGGGACTCAAAAATTTCATGTCTAACTCCAACTTCTTTGGTTTCGAACGATATTTGCACCTATCGAGTGCGGTGACTAACTCATTATACTCTTATATACTATAACTGTCAAATTTCATCATAACTGTTGTGAATGCCTCAACACCCAGTCTCTCTTCAACCTGCACCTCACAAACACTCTCAACTCTATAGGTTATCGCCGATACCGATTGGAACTCACTACTTTGCTTCATAGACCTACAAATATTGAAAGCTGCCTCTTCATTGTTCAGTCTGAATTTCATCTTCCCTTTTTCATATCAACTATAGCATGCCCCGTAGCTAAAAATGGTCTCCCAAGAATGATGGGAACCTCAAAATCAACCTCGCAGTCAAGAATCACAAAATCTGTCGGAAAGATGAACGACTCCACTTTCACTAGTACATCATGGAGCACACCTATGGACCTCTTCACAGTTTTGTCGTCCATGAGCAATCGTGTCGCAGTCGATTTTGGATCTTCCAAACCTAACTTTTTGTAAATCGACAATGGCATCAGATTAATGCTAGCCCCAAGATCATGCAATGCCTTAACAAAATGCAACAACCCGATGGTACATGGAATAGTAAAGGCATCAGGATCCTCCTTCTTTTGCACAAGGGACCTAGTAGCAATAGCGCTATAATGTTGCAATTTATCATCATCCTCGAATCTCACGATCCTTTTCTTGGTCACCATATCCTTCATAAATTTTGCATACCCAGGCATTTGCTTCAAAGCCTCTATCAACGGAACATTGATTGAAAGTTGTTTCAATATGCTAATAAACCAGAAGTATTTGCCTTCTTCAGTCTTCTTCACTAACCACTGTGGGAATGGAGGTGGAGGTCTAGGAATAGGGACAACTTTCTGAATCACCTTCGCTTCTTTCACTATCGCATTCTCGGACTCTCCACTTGCCTCGACCACATCATCATCTTTACTATTATCAATTTCCACCTCAGACGGCATAGGTGGATCAATGGTCTGCTTACCTCCTCGAGTCGTGACTGCCATGCAATGTCCATCATTCTTTGGATTTTGGATAGTATTACTAGGAAGAGTGCCAGGTTGACGTGGGTTTATTGTAGTCGACAACTGAGTCATCTGTATCTCAAGATGCTTGATCGACACTGCGTGGACGTCAACTTTTTGACCAATACCAGACAAGTCATTTCGCATCTCCTTCACATTCTCATCAGTCGCGTCAAACCTTCTCATCATTTTCTGCATCATATCCTTAATACGCGACATATTACCTCCCATTTCCTTAGGAGCAGAATCCTGATTTTGAGGAGGAACATAAGGTCCAGCCCGATCGCTTATGTTGCCATAGTTGTTTCGGTTGTAATTGTTGTCGCGATTGTAGTTCCCATCCCGGACATATTGACCCTCGCGGTTGTAATTGCCATAGTTCCAACCTTGGTTTCCTTGACCTTGGTGCCAATTATCCGTGTTGGAACCTTGGGCGTTTGGTCGGAAACCCCCCAAGTGCTCATTCACCGCATAAGCATCCTCTTCAAAATAATACTCATCTGCCGGTGGTGGAGTTCTAGTCAAATAGTTCACAACATTTACCTTCTCCGCTCCTCCAGTCACATGCTTTAACACCAACCCTAGTTCAGTTCTCATCCGTGCCATCTCCTCGCGAATTTCATCTGCGGGCTGGTTGTTTGTAGCTTGAATGGTAAATGTGCTCCTCCCAGTGTTTGACTTTCTAGTGCTTTAAGCTTTATTATTTCGAGATATCTTCTCCATTTTCTCTGAAATTTGTGCAAAAGTGCATTCACCGTATGAACCTCCTGCAATAGTATCGAGCACTACCTTACCATTATCATCCTATCCTCGGTAGAAGTACTCCTTCAGTGACTCATCATCAATACGGTGATTCAGGACACCCCTCATGAAGGCAGTGAACCTATCCCAAGAACTACTCACAGAATCTCCAGGTAATGCTACAAAGTTGTTCAGTTTATCCTTCTTGTTCAACTTCTTGGACACTGGAAAGAATCTTGCTAAAAACGCCTTTGTCAACTGCTCCCATGTATAGATTGAGTTGTAAGGGAGTTCATTGAACCACACAACAGCAACTCCGATCAATGATAAGGGGAACACACGCAACCCAATGACATTCATATCCCAATCTGGTCGACCTATACAACTTTTACATACATGATTAAGTTTGGCTATGTGAGCGTGTGGATCATCCGATGGCAACCTCGCAAACAAGCTCCTCGCTGTAAGCATCTGCATCAAGCTACTGGTCACCACAAATGTATGCCCCTGAGGTAGAGGCGGTAGGGCAAGAGGTCCATCAGAATCGGCAATATTAAGGTTGACCCTGAAATTTTCATGCAGACGTGATCCTTGTGGTTCATGTGCCCTCAGTGCATCTCCCAATCTATTCTCAATGGGAGCATGATTATTCGCATCAATTACCCTTGGAGGTTGCAATCCAACACCTTCACCTAACTCTCCCCCGATAGGGTTAACCGGAACTCCTTGATTATTTATTCTCCACAAAGTTCTATTAAGTTCGGGATCGTAGGGAGTAAGTGGTTCGCCTTGGCTCTGTGTACTTGGCATACACTAGAGTAAGACCCTGAGAGAGACAAAAACAAAAGACAAAGTAAAATTAGGAAATATTTGACTAAAGTTCAATAATGCATTTAAACATAATCTAAAAGCTTTATTCCCGGCAGCGGCGCCAAAATTTGATACGTTCAAATTACACCTATTTTCAGAAGCATAAGCGATCATTATCATGTAAAGAACCAAACTTGTAGGTTGGAGTCGATCCCACGAGGAATATGGTTTAGACTTAAGTTCAATAATAATTATATTCGTTTAGCCAATGTATTTCTGAAACAAATAATTAAAAGGTGGGGGGGGGGGGTTGTGTAACAATTTTTGGAAATTATGAAAGTAATTAGTAAGCAAGATTTAACTTTTGTTGTTATCAAATTGAGAAAGAATCTAGGGCGTATGTGTTCCCCATAAGTTCATAACTTCGTAATCCTAGTGATAGCAATCCCTTCCTAGTGTAGGACATGCAAAGCGATAAGTTATGTATCTCTAAATCCTTGGTCCGTCATCTAGAAAATTTCACCTCGCACCTTGGTCCGGCTACGTGTGTATAATTTACTAACCCTTACCATTACCTCATATTAGACATCAAATCGATGTATGGCTTAGTTTTCACCATCGCACCAATCGACATTAATTATATTAGATAGTATCACACTAAATCTATGTTGATAATTATTTTCTTATTAACTACCTCCTTGGTCCGGCAAGTAGCAACAAGAAGAGTTCTAACGTTGCGCACCGTTAAAAAGACTTCTAGACGAAAGAATTATCAATGCATGCAAAATACTATTCGGGAATTACTTAATTACTATTCATACTTCGTTAATCTCTCATGGTTCCCACAACCCTAGTTGTGGATTTAGTTACCCATATTAGCAAGAACACAATTCATAATGTTTGAAGAATAAATCATGAACTTACGTAGTAGAGTAGACTAATCCCAGAATTTCAACTTGAATTTCAAAGTAAAAATCACCAAAACGTGCTTAGGAAATTAAAAATTGCTCATGTTGTAAGTTAATCTCCAAAGCCAAAAACTAGAATTAAAATAATAAAGTCTAACCCCCCAAAAATGAGGTTTACATACCCTATTTATAGAAAACAAGTCCTAAATTAAAAGGGAAATAAAATAAGGAAAGTTTGCTCAGGCACGCGTCTTCATTCCACGAGACTAACTCACGGACCGTACGATCCGTGATTCCCTTCCATCAGCCAGGACTTAGAAAATATTTCATCTTCCAAAAATCAGCTTCTCTGAAGCAAACGACGGACCACCAATACGGACCGTAGATCGATCTACGGTCCGTCGGTCCCTCTCTGTAGCTCCACACTTGGAATTCTCAAAAAATCAGGTACTGGAACCCTCACAGTCACATTCTACGGTTCAGCAGTATGGTCCGTAGATCAATCTACGGACCGTCAATGGTCACCGTGGTTCCACACTTAGTCATATTCCTTATTTCTCCTTCCATGCCTTGCCCTGCTGATCTACAATCACCATATACGGAGCATCAATGGACCTACGGTCCGTAGATCACCTCCGTAGATGCCCTTTTCTGCATTTCTTTCAGCTGTCTCTTTACTTCCGCACCTAAACATTTGTCCTGCAAAACATGATAAAAACACATAAAAACCAATACAAAAAGGCCCTAGACACACACAACTCTTAAGTGAAATGTATTAAAAATACCATAAACTCACGGTATATCAAGGTCCTATTACCCCCCCCCCCTTGAATTCATTTTTTTTTAATTTTATACACCTTTTGGGCTTGCGTGACATTCAATTATCTCTCACGCACCTCAACTGCTTGGAGTCACGGGGTGTGCCATGTAAGCCTAAAAGTGTACAAAATTAAATGATTTCAGCTAGTGATATAAAATCGTTGGGAAATGGTCTTCTAGTGATATGATATAAAGTTGATGGGAAATGCTTCCGTCTAGTGAAATGATATAAAGCCGATGGAAAATTATTCTGGTCAGTGATATTGTGCCGAAGGGAAATTGTCCGAACAAGAGTTTGATTATTGTGATTTGATGCATTTTGATGCTTATGTTTGACCTACTTGTTAATTGAGATTGATGTATTTTTTACTTGTGATTGATCTACCTGACATTGAGATTGGCATACTTGATACATGTTGATTGTTGATTGTTGGATTGTTGACTATTGTACTGTTATTATTGAGCCTTCTGAGTTGAGTATCGTAGAACTGTTAGGTTAGGCTGATTTCTATGTAGGTTGTAGTTTGAGGTTCGGTTGAATGAAAGGAGCATTCGATTTTTAGCTAGTTGCCTTTTTATTAGGTTGCTTATTAAGTACCGTGTTGGTTGATATTTACTCCTTGCTTCTATACGTTTGTAGGTTCCGAGCCCGGTACCATGTGATTGCTCTTTTTCTCCCATCTCTGAGGCTTGTCAAAGAACTGTTTAGAGGTAACTGCTTGTCATTCTGGTGGCCCCTCTAGTTCTTCTTTTTATGTTTTGTTCATTTTGAGAAAAAAAAGACTTGAGACTTGTACTTATTTCTTAATTCAGCATTTGTGTATTTATGGCTTGTACATGTGAAAACCGGTTTTTAGTAAGTTTTCCTCTCTGATATTGTTCTTGTTTTATCTTTCCACTTTTTTTTTGTTTCATTGGGTTGAGGCTGACTTGACTTGCTGGAAATAGACAAGCGCCATCACATTATTTATTTGGACCGTGACACTAATAAAACACATAAACAAAGTACTATAAAGGACAATTTATTTAAATTAAAAATCCCTTACACATTTTTTTTCTAGTAGGAAAAAGAGTTTCAGAAATTCAAAGATAACGTCTAATGATCTACTTGTTGAAGTATGTCACGCCCCAAGCCTACACCCTGGGCGTGACGGGCACTCGAGAACCATTGTTGGCCCAAAGCGAACCCTTGGTCTGGCTTAACTCCTAGAGGAAGACTTACTCATAAATAAGATAAACTTAAAAGATAAACTTAAAGATAACTCAGAATGTTCTGGAAATAAACATTCAACTAGCCAAAGAGGCAACTCAGGTCTAAACATAAACAACTGAAAATGAAAAGACTCATGAATTACTATCTATCTATGAAGCCTCTAATACTATGAGGGATGTCGGGACAAGAACCTCGATCATCCTAACAATTAAAAATACTGAAAGTAAATAAGGGAGCCTCCAAAAGCAAGAAGGCTCACCAACAACTCTAGAACTCAACTGGATCAACGAAGCGTTGGATGTTGATCCTGGTTACCTGTATCTGCATCATAAAATATGTAGGCCAAATGGCATCAGTACATGGAATGTACGAGCATGTGAGGGAAAATCTAAACGTGACATAAGCTTGAACTGGAATTGAAGAAACAACTTACCTTGTCTCAACTCAACTCAACTCTTTTCAATATAAAAGCAATAGCAATAATGCAATATAAAGAAAATCTTTTAGAACAGTAGATAACAACTCAATGTATTGAAAAATACAATATATCTCAGTTTGTATGCAAAAATACAAATAACTTTGTTTGGGAGATTCTCTAACCGACAACCATCACTATGAGTTATGTGATGATACAACGTCTCCCCCACGCTGCCAGAACTGTCCTATACCTTGTCGGGGTATAAAACTCCTCAACTAAGTGGATCTACTAGTCCATGCTTAAAGTAATAAGGAATCATCTAAAACGTATGACCCTTTCTACCCACGTTGGTTACATGGTTTATGGGGGTTGTTAGTTGTTAGAATTCTCCCCCATATTGGTGCTCAATATAACTTAGCACATTATGCTTTAAATAAAACATTTCCTCTTCCTCAACTTTGAGATTATTACTCAAAAGGTTTCTCTTAAACGAGATAGTACTCAAATCTGCTCATGAACTCTTTTGATAATTGGTGTTTCCTCTTTGCTTAAATATAAAAACATTTCTCTTGGGAATACTTAGTTCCCATATATCATTTTAAAGAAAATGAACTCAACTCTACTGCTCAAGTCTTAAAAAAAGTTTTAAATTTTTTTTTGCAAAAGACTTCTCAAAATACTATCAAAACTTTAATCTTAACTGTACCTTGAATTGGAATTATGAATTCAAGGGTTATGCTTTGGAATGTATGACCTCTCAATGATTTATGAAGGTTATGATAGTTGTTCATAAGAACGAGCGAAGACCCAAGCTAAAGAACACTGGCGCTACGCGTATATGGAATTTAATTTTTGGTCACATAAATATTTTTTAGGCAGAGGACTCCATATCGTCTCCGCGACGCGGAGAGGGGTGACTATCTGAAAAATGAAAATCTTAAGCATCTCTACGACGCAGACTTGGGCGCAATTATTTTCCCGATCTTTTCTTCCTCTCCCAAACTCGACTCAACTCATACCCAATAAAGTTTTCATCGACCAAGTTCACGAAAATTCACAAACCTAGAACAATTTCAATGAACCCATATAAAAATCTATCAAGGAACTCAACTTATTTTTAAAACTCATACCTCAAGAACTCAAAGACTTTCAATAATGGCTAAAATTCAAGAACTTCTCAAGCTCATCAAATCCTTCATCTTTGAGAATGAACTTTCATTAAAATAGCTTGATTGGCATGTGGGTGAACAAACTCAATACTATGAGAACTCATATACCTCGATTTGGCAAAAAAATTCCTCGATTCGCAAGTTATTCGTTCTTTCTTTTCTCCTTTTTTCCTCTTCTTGAACTCCTCTCAAAACTCTAAGCGTAAATTAGGATTTGTAAAATAGATCCAAATCTGATTTGATCCCAAAATATTTACTAAATTCGTTTTAATCTGATGAGGTAAGGAAAAAAACAAAATACCCCTCACTAATTTGGGTAACTTTCCTAAACTGGATAGGCTGACTTCAAACGGGCATATGTCCCTCATACGAGCTCGAAACTTAGCAAACTTGGTGGCGTTGGAAAGAGGATTACAAGACCTTTCATTTGATATCTTATGAGCCACCTAACTCATCATGTACTGAAAGTTATGGTTGTTTGAAGTTGACCCAAAACTCATAACTTAAGCATAACTTGCAAAATTTCAGATTTGGCTATTTCCAATTTAGTTCTTTCTAAATTTAGATCTTTCTAAGCGGGATGTTACGATATCTCCCCCTTGGGAACATTCATCCTCGAATGAGATTACTCTATGTAGACTAAGGGTGGTAACATCTAACATTCAGTTCAAACACCCAATATGCAATGTAACACAACACTTCAACTTAAGAAGTACCAAGAAAAGAATTAGTACCTTGGTTTGAAGCTTCTCCGGAAGCAAAAAGATGTGGGAATCTATTCTTTATATCCTCTTCAGCCTCCAAAGTAGCTTACCAATAAACTAGTTCCTCCATCAAACTTTGACTGATGCTACCTATTTGGTTCGCAACTTGCGAACCTGACGATCTAGAATCTAAACGGGTACTTCCTCATAAGATAGGTTGTCCTTAATACCAATATTTTCAGTAAGTATAATAATTGAAGGATCACCCATACACTTCTTGAACATTGAAATGTGGAATACTGGATGAATTACTGCTATTTTTGGCGGTAGGTCCAACTCATAGACTACAGTGCCAATCCTTTTGGATATCCTATAAGGACCAATATATCGGGGACTAAGTTTCCCCTTCTTGCCAAACCTCATAACACCCTTCTTGGGTGAAACCTTTAAATACACCCAATCATCCACCTCAACCTTTCTTGAATGATCTTCACTTTCTCCATAGCTTGATGAACCAAGTCTGGGCCTATCAACCCAGCCTCACCAACCTCAAACCATCCAATAGGAGATCTACATCTTCTCCCATAAAGAGCCTTATAAGGAGCCATCTGGATGCTAGAGTGATAACATTTATTGTAAGCAAACTCAATGGGAGGTAAGTGATCATCCCAATTACCCTTGAAATCGATCACACACGCCCTCCACATATCCTCTAAAGTATGAATTATATGCTCTGCTTGACCATCAGTCTGAGGATAGAAAGTAGTACTCAAATTTACCTTCGAACCCAAACCTTTCTAGAAAGACTTTCAGAATTGTGCGGTGAATTGCGCACCTCTATCTAAAATAATGGACACTGGAACTCCATGAAGTCTGACTACCTCTTGAATATATAACTTAGCATAATCTTCTGCTAAATAGGTAGTCTTTACCGGCAAGAAATGGGTTGATTTAGTTATTCGATATACAATCACCCAAATTGAATCATGCTGTTTCCGAGACCGCGGTAAACCTGGAATGAAATCCATATTGATCATCTCCCACTTCCATTCCGTAAGGTCTATATTCTTAGCTATACCACCAGGCCTCTGGTGCTCTACCTTGACTTGTTGGCAATTCGGGCACTTAGCAACGAATTTTGTAATACCCTTCTTCATACTACTCCACCAATAGACTTCTCTCAAGTCACGATACATCTTTGTGGTGCCCGAATGGATAAAATATATAAAGATATGAGCTTCTCCATGATCCTCTCTTGAAGGTCATCCACCTTTGGCACACACAATCTACCTTGATACCTCAATACACCATCTTCCCCTTGTTCAAAAGCCATCACTTTTTGCTTATGAACATTTGCCTTCAATTCAAGAAAAATAGAGTATTGGTCTTGTTTCTCTTTCACTTCAGACACTAGTGATGATTCAACCTCATTCATCACCACCACTCCTCCTTCATTGGAATCCATTAACCGGACTCCCAATAGTACAAGTATGTGCACATCTTTTGCTAACTCTTTCTTGTCCTCTTCAACATGGGAAGTTCTACCCATAGACAACCTGCCCAAGGCATCAACAACAAGATTAGCCTTACATGGGTGATAGAGAATACTCATGTCATAATCCTTGAGTAATTCCAACTACCTCCTCTGTCTGAGATTAAGCTCTTTCTGACTGAACACATACTGAAGACTGTTGTGATTGGTGAACATATCTACATGAACACCATAAAGATAGTGACGCCATATTTTCAAAGAAAACACTACAACAACCAACTCTAAATCATGGGTTGGTTAATTCTTCTTGTGAACCGTAAGCTGTCAGGAGGCATAAGCTATAACCTTTCCATTATACATCAATACAGAAACCAATCCAACTCTGGATGCATCACAATATACAACAAAACCTTGCGTACCTTTTGGTAAGGTCAACACTAGTGCAGTAGTCAACCTAGTTTTCAATTCCTAAAAGCTTTTCTCGCAAGCTTCAGACCATTGAAACTTAATTATTTTCTGAGTCAACTTAGTCAATGGGGATGAAATGGATGAGAACCTCTCGACGAACCTCCTATAATAACCAACCAATCCCAAGAAACTCCCAATATCAGTTGGAGATGTGGGTCTAGGCCAGTTCTGCACTACCTCAATCTTTTGAGTATCAACTCGAATCTCATCACTAGAAAAAATGTGGCCTAAGAATGCCACAGACTCAATCCAAAATTCACACTTCGAGAATTTAGCATACAACTCTCTATCCTTGAGAGTTTTAAGAACTACCCTGAGATGAATTGCATGATCCTCCTCATTCCTCGAATAGATTAGAATGTCATCAATGAATACGATAACAAACATATCTAGATAAGGCTTGAATACTCTGTTCATAAGATCCATGAACGTTGCAGGAGCATTAGTTAGGCTAAAGGATATAACCAGAAACTCATAATGACCACAGTGGGTCCTGAAAGTTGTCTTAGGGATGTCACTTTCTCTTACTCTCAACTGATGATACCCTGATCTGACGTCGATCTAAGAAAAACAAGTGGAGCCCTGAAGTTGATTGAAGAGATCATCAATTCTTGGAGAGGATACTTATTCTTGATAGTAACCTTGTTCAACTGATGGTAATGTATACACATTCTAAGAGAACCATATTTCTTCCTCATAAATAAGATCGGAGTGCCCCAAGGTGAGACACTTGGTCAAATGAAACCTTTCTCAAGAAGATCTTTTAACTGATCTTTTAACTCTTTTAACTCAGCTTGAGCCATTCTTTATGGTAGAATAGAGATAGGAAGAGTATCAAGAAGAATATCTATACCAAAGTCTATTTCTCTCTCAGGAGGAACTTTGGGAAGATCATCTGGAAAGACCTCAGGAAACTCACTCACAACTGGAACTGACTGAACAGGTGGTGTCTCAACACTAAAGTCATTAACTCGGACTAAGCGATAGATGCACCCCTTGGAAAATAACTTTCTCGTCTTAAAGTACGAAATAAAATGAGCCTTAGCCACTGCTGAACTACTCCTCCACTCTATAACTGGCTCACTAGGAAACTGGAACTTAAAAACTCGAGTTCTACAATAAAATGAGGCATAACAGGCATGAAACCAGTCCATACCAAGAATAACATCAAAATCTACCATGTTTAACTGAACTAGGTCCATGTTTAACTCAACTAGTTCAACCATAGTGTCTTGTGTTTGACAGAAATGGTACAATCACGATAAACTCTCTCAACTAGAATAGACTCACCAACAGGTGTAGAAATACTGAAGGGCTCAAGAAGTTGTTCAGGAATAATATCGAACCTCATATCTATATATAGAGTCACAAAATATAGACTTGCACCTGGATCTAGCAAAGCATATACATCAAAAGAAAAGACTTTGATCATACTAGTAACAACATCTGGCGAATTCTCTTGTTCTTGACTAATGGTGATAGCAAATAGACAATTTTCTCCTCTGTATATCCCTAAAGTAGCTCCTCTAGGTGCAGCTCTGTATGGCGGAGAAACTGAAGAAGATTGGGCTCTATTGCCCCTATTGCCCCTATTGCCACTACCTTGCCTGTTCTTTGGGCACTCTCTCATGAAGTGACCATTCTGACCACACTTGAAGCAACCAGTGGAGCCATCACGACACACTTCTGAGTGTTTCCTACCCCACTTAGCATATGCAGGAGTCTCATTACCTACTTGTGCCACACTACCCTGAGACTGTGCAGGTCTAGCTCTGAAATTCTACAAATTCTGATTCTTGAACTCACCTTTGTTCCTTGCTGCAGGTGCACTAGCAGACGATGGAGCAAATCCATTTTACTTTTTTGGAAAGACGACCGGTTTGCATTACTCTTCTGTTGTACTGACTCATTCTCGATTGTCTTAGCTTTCTTGTTTCAGAACTCTTCTCTATCCCTTAGCTTATCTTCTTCAACCTGCTGCACATGGATCATAAGTCTTGCTATGTCCATGTCTCCTAGCTGCCTTACCCTCTTTTCTTGATAGACGAACAGCCTAGAAACAAACAAACTCATCCTGCTCTTCATATCAACAACCATTTCCAGGGCATTGCATAAAAGTTGGGTGAACTTGAGGCTGTACTCATACACACTCATAGATTCCTGCTTAAGAGTGAGGGATTCTCTTACCTTTGCCTCTCTTAGCTCACGGGAAAAAGAAACACCCCATGAATGCACCCTCGAACACAGTCCAGCTCACAATTGGTGCACCCCCAGCTCTACCCTTCTTCCATTGGTAGATCCATACCCTAGCAACACCCTTCAGTTGGTATGCAGCCAGTTCCACTCGCTCAACATCAACAACATGCATCACCTCAAACACCTTCTACAATTCCTCCACAAAGTTTTCTGGATTCTCAGTGATACTAGAATCGGTGAAATTTGGAGGATTCATCCTTAAGAACTCACAGACTCTAGATGTATCAGCCACATCATGTTGATCCTCGCTCTACTGACAAGTTTGGTTGGCCACCACTTGACTCAACATCCGGATAGCATCCCGGAACTCAGCATTTGTGACCTCTCCTTGAGGTTGCACTTCTTGTGCATTAGGGACCCCTTGATCTTGTGGATCGATATTCCTCCTAGAAGGACGACCTCGGAAAGCTCTTCGTGGAGGCATGATCTTAAAGATACGTGCAAGCACAACTTAAAAAGAAACTTTATAGAGATGAAATCTATCGCACAAAAAGAGTATGAAAGAAGTGAGATAGTTCCTAAATGTTGCAGCCTCCTAATTATAGATGTGGCGCGCTTCACACCGATAATTAGGATTCTACAGACATAGCTTCATACACACCCTGGGACTCTTGAACTCTGCGCTCTAATACCAAGTTTGTCATACCCTGAGCCTACAGCCTGGGTGCAACAGGCACTCGAGGACCATTGTTGACCCCAAGCGAACCCTTGGTCTGGCTTAACTCTTAGCGGAAGACTTACTCATAAATAAGATAACTCAGAATGTTTTGGAAATAAACATTCAACTAGTCAAAGAGGCAACTGAAGTCTCAACATCAACAACTGAAAATGAAAAGACTCGTGCACTACTGTATATCTATCTATGAAGCCTCTAATACTATGAGGGATGTCGGGACAAGAACCCCGATCATCCTAACAACTGAAAATACTAAAATTAAATAAGGGATCCTCCGAAAGAAAGGAGGGTCACCAACAACTCTGGAACTCAACTGGATCAACGAAGCGTTGGATGTTGATCCTGGTTACCTGTATCTGCATCATAAAAGATGCAGGCCAAATGGCGTCAGTACATGAAATGTACGAGAATGTGAGGGAAAATCTAAACATGACATAAGCTTGCATCAAAACTGAAGAAACAACTTACCTCGTCTCAACTCAACTCAACACTTTTCAATATAAAAGCAATAACAATAATGCGATATAAAGAAAAGCTTTTAAAACAATAGATAAAAACTCAATGTATTGAAAAATACAATATATCTCAGTTTGTATGCAAAAATACAAATAAATTCTGTTTGGTAGATTCTCTAGCCGACAACCATCACTATGAGCTATGTGATGATACAGTGTCTTGCCCACGCAGCCAGAACTGTCCTATACCTTGTCGGGGTACAGAACTCCTCAACTAAGTGGATCCACTAGTCTATGCTTAAAAGTAATAAGGAATCATCTAAAAAGTATGACCCTTTCTACCCACATTGGCTACATGGTTTATGGGGGTTGTGAGTTTTTAGAATTCTCCCCCATATCGGTGCTCAATATTACTTCCAAAATATAACTTAGCTCATTATGTTTTAAAGAAAACATTTCCTCTTCCTCAACTTTGAGATTATTAGAGCCCGTTTGGATTGGCTTAAATAAAGTAACTTTTTAAAGTGCTGAAAGTTATTTTAAAAAATAAGTAGTTATGTGTTTGGATAAAAGTGTTGCAGTTGAAAAATAAAGTTGTTGATGTGTTTGGCAAATAAGTGTTGTTAAACACTTTTTTTATCAAAATGTCTGAAATACCCTTAAAGTTGTTAACATAATAAAAAGTTGATTAATTTAAAATTTTATTTAAAAAAAAAAATAAACAAAATTAATTTATATTTTACATCCATAAGTAAAAATATTTTTCTATCATTCACATATTTCTTTATCATCACAAATTATTTATAAGATGAATATAAATTTGTTATTTAAGTTAATTTTGTATGCGCAACTTATTTTAAATTTAAAAAATATATAATTTGAATAGATCACGTGAAAGATTTAAGATTAATTTTTAATTACATTCCATAAGTAATAATAATTGTCTATCATTCACATAATTCTTTATCATCACAATTTATTTATAAGAGGAATATAAATTCATATTTCAAAAATAAATGGTTTGATTCAAATACAAAGGTTTGATTCAAGTACAAACATCAAAATGATAGAGAACACTTCACTAATATAAAAGTGGAAATACTCAAATAATACAAACATCAAACATTACCAATTTCATTAGCAATCATATCACGAAGCCCCATCCAATAAGTATCACTTTGTTCTTCCATATTTTCTTCTATATTGTTAGTGCTTGAACTAGCGCCAAATTTGGAGTCAACTGATGGTATATATCTCTCATCCTCAGTCGTTTGAAATGCATCATCCACATTGCATTTTTTTTAAATATAATTGTGAATGGCCATAGTAGCAAGTATGATGTCCCTTTGAGTGTCAACGTTATAATAAGGCATATCTCGCAAAATAGACCACCTTGCTTTCCAAACACCAAATGTGCGCTCTACTATATTTCTACATGAAGAATGCATATAGTTAAATTTTTCAATGTGTCCTCTTGGCTCACGCAATTGTCTTGTTGCACCATGACGAAAGTCAGGAAGATGATATCTCACATTATCTCCTTTGTATGGAGCCATTTATCCCTTCATGTGTGCATATGATGCATCCACTAAATAATATTTGTTTCCTAAAGGATGTGGAAAGTTAAGTTCACTTCTACGAAGAGCCTCACCAAATATACCACTATCATGAGCTGCCCCTTCCCACTCAGCCCATGCAAATGTAAAACACATATTAAAATCCACAACGGCAAAAATATTTTGAGTCGGATAACCTTTACGTCCAATATAAGGTATTTGTTGACCTTGTGGCAATCTAGCTTTAACATGTGTACCATCAAGTGCTCCAATACAATCCTAAAAAAATAGGCATGTAAGCTAAAGAAATATAGCAAGTAATACTAAAAAAATATAGCAAACTAAAAGTTGTTATTTACCTTAAAAAAGGCAAATATCATTCATTACATGGCTTGTGATCTCCAACACCATCATTATAATTTAAATGTGGTTTAATAATGTCTCTTGCAAGCTTAGAAACGGCTTTTAAAACACTATGAAAGTATCTATGAACCATCTCCCCTGAATGTTGAAAGATATCTTGTATCATTCGATTTCCCGCTCCATGTGCACAAGTCATTAAGAGCATGCCTAACATTTCATGTATAGACATTCCACGTGTGGGCTTAAGTCCATATTTTTCATTTAAATCTTTGGATAGATCAACAAACACCACCTTCTTTAATCAAAAAAATTCATAACAACAAGTTTAATTCCCTTGTAATATATCTTGAATAAATATATACCCGGAGCGCCTTGATGTACGACAAGGTTCTTTGAATAAGTATTTTTCATAATACATTAAAATGTATTTACCTGCTATCCGGCATAGAGCCATCCATTCTTTCTCATTTTGCTCTCTCCTACTTTGTTCTCATTCTTCATCTTCTTCATCTAACAAATCACTTAAATGGGGTGATATGGTAAAGTCCAAATCCTCCATTTAACTAGAAATAAAAATATCTCCAATTAATAAAAATCAAGAGTATAAAAGTATCATTATTTTACATGTAATGACACATATATTTTACTTACTTATAACATTTATCTAAATTCAATCACAACAAACACATATTTATAAATTAAACACAACAAACACCTATATATAAATTCAACACAACATATACATTTACATAAATTCAACACAACAAACACCTATATATAAATTCAACACATCAAACGCATATATATAAATTCAACACAATAAACACCTGTATATAAATTCAACACAACGTATACATTTACATAAATTCAACAGAACAAATACCTATACATAAATTCAACACCACAAACGCATATATATAAATTCAACACAATAAACACCTATATATAATTTCAACACAACAAATACATTTACATAAATTCAACACAACAAACACATGTATATAAATTCAACTTAACTTAAAAAAGTTTAACAATACAATCATAATGTCTAAACAAAATTAAAGACAACAAATAAAGTTCATGCTTACAAGCATAATGTCAAACATAAAATAATAAAATTATTTTTTTCATAACAACACATTCTTCACACTTTCTTAAGGTATAACTGATAGTTATACTACATCCAAGACTTTCGAGCTTCATCCGTAGGCATCTTAAGAAACACTTGTCAAATGTCTTTTTTAAGAAACATGTTCACAAAATAGTTGTACATTTCACCCCTCTCAAAAATACCAGGAATGCTTGCCAAAAAATCCATACGCTTATCAATGATGGGATCATCTACCGCATGAGATGTAGCAGTACTTTTGTTAGACATTAAATCTACTAAAGAGTACATATCCTCTTTCATTGATGCAGCTGCAGCTTTTGTCTTACTTTTTTTCACTTGATTACTAGTTCCAATATCATCAGTTGAAATTTGTCATTTTAGTGATGGCTTAGGAAACATAGTAGAATTCATATCTTGTAGATCATCACTTTCATCACCTCCTTCATCATTAGTATTAATAAAGTGCTCCCTACCATCATTATCAATACCATTTATTCTTTCTTCGTCAAAATTTACCCCAGTTTCAAAAAACTGGGGTTGATTTGAAGCACGTGCTCTTTCCCGCATGGCAACAATATCAAAAAATAATGCATCATAGCGAAACCATATGAGCGATAGATCTTTATTCCTAAATTTTCTATATCGAACATCCTCTTGTAATAAAAGATAAAACAGCAAATTTAAGTAAATTAAAATGTAACAATAAAAGAAATAAAAAAGACACAGAACAATATGAGAAATGTACCTTAGTTTTTTTATTCCACCAATCATCATCTGCCATAATTGTAGTTTTGGTGGCATCCCATCCTATACATGTATGTCCTCTCATCAATTGCTTAAAAAGAGTCCACTCGGCTTTCAAGCCATTCCAATGGTTTTTCATTTGTCATTTTATAGCATCTTCCCATTTTTTCATTGACTGCATCAGTCATATTTTTCCATCCATCTCTAGATAAATGAGGGTTTGGTCTATTTCCTTTCCTAATCTCTAATTTACATAACTCTATAAATTTGGGATGAGCATCATCATCCCACTTAGCATTAGTTTGTGTTTTCGGCATGGTGTAAATGATCTGAAGATGAGAATGGATAGGAAAATTGAAAACAACTACTTCTATAATCTTATAATAGATGACAAATATATATTACACATAATCAAATTATATAAACATAATCCCAAAAAACAATACACAAAACAGAAAACACACACTCAGGAACAACAACAAAACGCACAAAAAAAATTACATAATCCAAAAAAAAATGCAAAAAATCGTGAAAAAATTAAGAGACGACAACAAATATCCCTCAGAGCAAATCCCTAACTAAACCCCTCAGTCGTCAGTCTCTTGTTCTTCCGATTCAAAAACAGATAACCCTCAGAGCAAATCAAAGAGACGAATACACGGTAAAAATGCAAAAGTTTGAGAGAAAATGATAACTTACCTCAATATCGATAACTTTACTTCACACTTTTGATCGCTTTCACCCTTCACGCCGCTTTCACGTCATCACTGAAACCTTTCACGTCGTCGCTGGAACCTTTCGCCATCGATGGAACACTTCACGCCAGTGGAAAGCTTCGCATCCTTCGCTGGAAAGCTCAGCCACATCACAGTGAAAAAAGAATTGGGGGAAAGAGATGTAGGGTTTTAATTCAACAGACCAATTTGGGAATTGTTTAAAAAAATGAAGGGTAAAAAAGTAATATACTTGGTCAAAGAGGGAATGACTTTTAAGTTTTTTTAAAAAAAGTAGGGGTCACCCTACTTTTAACGTTTAACTTAAAATAAGTCACTTTTGACCTAAAATAAGTTATTTTGATAATTGTCAAACACTCTAACAAGTCAAAACTAACTTTTAAGTCAGTTTGACCAACTTAAAAGCCCATTCAAACGAGCTCTTACTCAAAAGGTTTCTCTTAAAAGAGATAGTACTCAAAACTACTCATGACCTCTTTTGAAAATCGGAGTTTCCTCTTTGATTAAATGTAAAAGCATTTCTCTTGGGAATACTTAGCTCCCATATATCATTTTAAAGAAAATGAACTCAACTCTACTCTTCCTCAACTCAACTGCTCAAGTCTTAAAACAAATTTTAAAAAAAGATTTGCAAAAGACTTCTCAAAATACTCTCAAGACTTTACTCTTAACTCTACCTTGAATTGGAATTATGAATTCAAGGGTTATACTTTGGAATGTAGGACCTCTCAATGATTTAGGATGGCTAAGATAGTTTTTCATAAGAACGAGCGAAGACCCAAGTTCAAGAACACTGGCGCGACGCAAATATGGAATTTCATTTTTGGTCGCATAAATATTTTTGAGGCAGAGGACTCTGTATCGTCTCCGCGACGCGGAGAGGGGTGACTATCTGAAGACTAAAAATCTTAAGTGTCTCCGCGAAGCAGACCTGGGCGCAATTATTTGCCTGGTCGTTTCTTCCTCTCCCAAACTCGACACAACTCATACCCAATGCAGTTTTCAAAGACCAAGTTCACGAAAATTCACAAACCCAGAACAATTTCAATAAACCCATATAAAAATCTATCAAGGAACTCAACTTGTTTGCAAAACTCATACCTCAAGAACTCAAAGACTTTCAATAATGGCTAAAACTCAAGAACTTCTCAAGAACATCAAATCCTTCATCTTTGAAAACAAAACTTCATTAAAATAACATGATTAGTGTGTGGGTGAATGAACCTAACACTATGAGAACTCACATACCTCAATTTGATGAAAAAATTGCTCGATTCGCAAGAGATCTCGTTCGTTCTTCCTTTTCTCCTCTTTTCCTTTTCTTGAACTCCTCTCAAAACTCTAAGCATAAATTGGGATTTGTAAAACTGATCCAAATCATATTTGACCCCAAAATATTTACTAAATTCGTTTTAATCTGATGGGGTAAGAAAAAGACCAAAATACCCCTCATTAATTCGGGTAACTTTCCTTAACTAGACAGGTCGAATTCAAATGGGCATATCTCCCTAATATGAGCTCGAAACTTATAAAACTATGTGGCATTGGAAAGAGGATTCCAAGACCTTTCATTTGATATCTTATGGGCCACCTAACTCATCCTATACTGAAAGTTATGGTTGTTTGAAGTTGACCCAAAACTCATAACTTAGGCATAACTTGCAAAATTTCAGATTTGGCAATTTCCAATTTAGTTCTTTCTAAATTGAGATCTTTCTAAGGTGGGATGTTACAAAGTGTCTGAACATCTCATCTAGTAGCTTAAGCTTTTAGAGAGAGCACACTTTAATTAGTTAATGATATTCTCAACACTACTCGTCATCTTCCTCATCTTGATTTTCATAAATCTCATCGCCTCTAATCCAAACCCGACTATTTCTTATTTGTTAAATCATTAAAATTAGAATATATTGTTTGCTTTTGGTTAGTATTACATAAAAGAAATTAATATTACTACTTTCTTTCAACTCCACTATAGAGCGTAAGTAAGCCAAAAGGTAATCAAAATAACTGACAGAATATAAGTGCATTATTGACATTGAAAATTTTGTTGACACAACCATCAAGTTGTTCTCAATGTCATTAGCTATTATAAAATTGACCGAGAAAATATCAGTCCATAAAAGTCATGAATTTTAAAAATTAGTTGCCAAAAGAGCCAAATGCTCAGGAAGAGGTAATCGAGTGTTTCATTGAATCAAATAGAGAAACAAAGATAGATCAAATAGGAAGCTAGATAGGAAAAAAGAACTAAAAATCGATAAGAAATTATACTAGAGAATATGTAGGTTTCTGTCTCAGGTGTCATTATTCATTTGCGAGTCTCAAACCTTTCACTTTTAGAAATTTTTCAAACTCCAATTTCAAAAATGGGAAATGTAAAGTGAAAAAACATACCTCATGCAACACTTCATGTAACACCCCGTATACTAGAACAGACCAAATTGCAGTTTTTAGGTGTTGCAGGTGGCACCCACGGGAACCATACACGAACCATGGGAGGACCCACGATCTGTCCTGCAGGTCCGTTGTTCGCACTTGCGACCCTCCTCCCAGAAGCCTCAGAAAAATCGGCAAAAGGTCAGGCCACGCCAGGACCTACGGACTATAGGTCAGACCATGGTTCGTGGTCCAGGGCCGTAGGTCGGACCCTCAGAATCCAACCCCCATTCGTGACTGATGGTTGACTAGCACGGACCGTCAGTCAATCAACGGTCCGTCAATCTCGTCCGTCGGTTATCCCGACAGCAGTTAAGTCAGGGGTCTGTTAGTCTTTTCCTTATGTGTTGGACCCCTAAACTACGTCCTTTAACCCCTAAACTACGTGGTTTTGGTTAGTTTTAGCCTAGAAACATAATTAGAAATTACCCAAGTCAGATCATTCACCAAAATGTAGAACGTAAAGAGGAGAAAGAGGCAACCAAACTCTTCCCAAGAACGCATCAAGGTTCCATCAGTTCCAGCCCCGGAATTAAAAGATTTCTCCGTGAATTTCATCACCAGGTATGTGGGATTTCACTAGTGGGTTCCTTTCACCCATTGGGTCCCTACATTTCTCTTGATTCCCTTATTATTATCTAGACTTAGGGTTTCTAGAACTTTAGTAGAGTATCATGAATTAGCTACTTTAATGATCCAAATCAGATTATCATGTTATTACTCAGTTTCTCATATGATATTCAGAACCCTAGTTGTATATATTCATTAGATCATGAATTATGCGTGCTAGGTCAGATTATTCAGTTACTCCAGATATACACATGCTTCAGTTTACGAATGTCACATTATCAGTCATAATTGTTACATTCTCAGAGTTTGCATGTCAGTATTTGAGCTATCCAGTATTACAGAACTTCAGTCATAAAAAATGTTAAATTACTTAATCAATTAGGAAGCTTAATACCGAGTGGACTAGGGTCAAACACCCTCAAGTCCCAGAACTACGTGCACCGTAGGTTGTAAGTCCCCTCTGTGGGCATCATTTTTTAGTGATCACGCCAGCATGCCTTTATACCTCTAGCACGGTATATTGGGTCCTCTCGCTGGGGCGTATACATCGGACTCCACATTAATCTCATTTGGTTTTATATCGGTTATTAGTAGCTCCCTTACAGTTCAGTCAGATTCTATTGCATTGACCATGTTAGCAGTATAGTTCAGTATTTAGTCTTATCATGTTATAAACTTGGTCATTGCATTAAGTTTAGTCATGTTCAGTATTTTCAGTATCCTTATCATGTTCAGATTATATCATTGCTATATTGTCTTTTCAGTTATGTTATTATTCAGCTTTATTCTATCATACATGATCAGTACCTTTCAAGTACTGACGCATACTCTGCGCTACATCTTCTCGTGATGTAGGTTAAGGTCCTCAGCAGTCAGATCACGCATAGATCGATTCCCGATCTTCAGAGCAGAATCAGTGGTGAGTCCTCATTCTTCGAGGACTAGTGACATGATTATCTTTCTTGCTTTTAGTTTTAGTTTCAGTTTTGCTAGATTTAGCTGGGGGCATGTCCCAGCACCTCTAGTCAGTTTAAAGGCTTATTTCAGACATAGTTAGATTCAGCTATAGTGTTAGAGTTTGATTTTTTTTCATTTGTACTCAACTCACAGTTTTCATATATTTAGATTTAGTATATGGGTATTCCCCATCATTTCAGATTACTTACATGATTACACTTCCGCACAGTATTTATTGCTTCAGTTTATCTTTAGTATGCCTATGATTATGCCAGCAGGGTTAGCTTGGGGTTATTCGTGATCCTAGGTCCCGTGTTCGCGTCCAGGGGTTAGCCTCGGGGAGTGACAAACTTAGTATTAGAGCACTAGGTTTAAGTGTCCTAGAATGTCTGAAAAGCCGTACTAAGTAGAGTCTTTTTCATGGGTGTGAAGTGCACCACATCTAATGAGAAAGAGACTGCAAAGTATTTTAGGAAAACTTTAATTTCTTTGTTACTCTTATCGTGCGTAAGGTATGATCTAATTCCTCGTGCTAATCCTTCGTTATGCGCTTTCAAATCATGCCTCCACGTAGACCTATCCCCTGGAATGCGAATGCCAGGAATGCAAACGCCGCTCCTCCAGTTGTAGAACAGGAAGTTTCAAATGCTAAATTTTGGAACGCTATCCAGTTGGTGGCTCAGAGTGTGACCAACCAGAACAACCAGCAGGCTCCAGTTCTAGTAAATGCTAATGTTGGGTCAGCTGCAGCTAGAGTTCGTGACTTTGTTAGGATGAATCCACCTGAGTTCTTAGGATCGCAGACTAGTGAGGATCCCCAAAACTTCATTGATGAGGTCAAGAAGATATTTGAAGTGATGCAGGTAACTGGAAATGATCGGGTTGAGTTGGCATCTTACCATCTTAAGGATGTAACTCATTTTTGGTATACTCAGTGGAAAGAAAATAGGTGTACAGATGTCGCTCCTATCACTTGGGAATGCTTTAGTGAGACTTTTCTGGACAGGTTCTTCCTAAGAGAGTTGAGGGAGGCAAAAGCTCAAGAGTTTATGAATCTGAGGCAAGGTTCAATGACGGTCCAAGCCTATGGACTCAAGTTCACCCAACTCTCCAGGTATGCTCTTCACATGGTTGCTGATTCCAGGGCTTAAATGAACAAGTTCATGTATGGGGTATCCGATCTTATGAAAATAGAGTGTAGGAATGTCATGTTACTTAAAGATATGAATATCTCTAGGCTCATGACTTATGCTCAATAGGTTGAGGGTGATAAACTTAGGGAACAAGCCAAGGAGAATAAGAAAGCTAGGACAGGAAACTATGACTATTCTCAACAGAAGTCAGGTGGTAGAAATCGCTCGCAGTTTTCAGCAAAAGTCTTCAACTCCAGCACCTTTATCAGCTAGTATTCCATCCTTCAAGATTCGTAATGATCAGAAAGGTAGGTCATCAGGCTCTAAGACTCAAGGTAGTGTTTTAGGCACCAGAACCTACCCAACTTGTCCAAAGTGTGGTAAGAACCATCCGGGTGAGTGTCTTGTAGGAAAGGAATGATGCTTTGGGTGTGATCAATCTGGTCAGAGGTTGAAAGATTGTCCTTCTAAACAGGGTCAAGGAGGTAACAGTGGTAGAGCTCAGTCCACAACTTCAGCAGCACCAGCAGGTCGACCGACTCAGTAGGGTAACTAATCTGGTACAGGTGGCGGTCAGTGTCAAAATAGGTTGTATGCTCTCCAGGCTCGCAAGGATCAGGAAGATTCTACTGATGTAGTCATTGGTATGTTACGAGTCTTTGACTTAGGTGTTTATGCATTGTTAGATCCAGGGGCTACTCTTTCCTTTGTAACTCTTTATATAGCAGTCAAGTTTGATGTTAGTCCAAAAAATCTTTTAGAACCCTTCTCAATCTCTACTCCAGTCGGTGACCCAATTATAGTTAGACAGCTATACAGAAATTGCCCTGTCAGAGTCTCCCAGAAAATCACTTCAGCAGATCTTGTAGAGTTAGAAATGATAGACTTCGATATTATTCTACGCATGGACTGGTTACATTGTTGTTATGCCTCAATCGATTGTAGAACTAGGATTGTTCATTTTCAGTTTCCAGATGAACCAATCTTAGAATGGAAGGGTAGTAGCTTAGCGCCTATAGGTCGATTCATTTCTTACCTTAAGGCCAGGAAGATAATATCTAAGGGTTATCACTATCATTTAGTTTGGGTTAAGGATTCAAGCTCTGAAATGCCTACTCTCGAGTCAGTTCCAGTAGTCAATGAGTTCCAGAAGTGTTTCCAGAAGATCTTCCCGGAGTTCCTCCCGAAAGGGAAATCAACTTTGGAATTGATATCCTTACAGATACCCAACCTATCTCTATTCCTCCTTACAAAATGGCTATAATTGAGCTTAAGGAATTGAAAGAGCATTTGAAAGACATTCTAGATAAGGGCTTCATCAGACCTAGTATTTCCCCATGGGGTGTACAAGTGTTGTTCATGAAGAAGAAAGATGGTTCTCTCAGAATGTGCATTGACTATAGGCAATTGAACAAAGTCACAATCAAGAATAAGTATCCCATCCCAGGATTGATGACTTGTTTGACCAACTTCAGGGTGCTAGTCATATCTCAAAGATAGACCTCAGATTGGGTTATCATCAGCTCAAGGTCAGAGATAGTGACATTCTGAAGACAACATTTAGAACTCGGTATGGTCATTATGAATTTGTAGTTATGTCATTTGGACTAACCAATGCTCCTACAATTTTCATGGACTTGATGAACAGAGTGTTCAAGCAATATTTGGACTTGTTCGTTATCGTATTTATTGATGATATCTTCATTTACTCTAGGAATGAGGAAGAAACATGTGAATCATTTGAGGGTTGTTCTGCAAACTCTCAAACACCGCCACTTATTCGCTAAGTTTAGCAAATATGAGTTTTGGTTGCAATTTATTGCTTTCCTTGGGCATATAGTGTCTAGCGAAGGGATCCAAGTGGATTCGCAGAAAATAGAAACAGTGAAATAATGGTCCAGACCTACCTCTCCTATAGATATTAGAAGTTTCTTGGGTCTAGCGAGTTATTACAGAAGGTTCGTGGAAGGATTTTCATCCATTGCCTCTACATTGACTAAGTTAACTCAGAAAAAGATCACGTTTCAGTGCTCAGATAATTGTGAGAAGAGCTTCACAGAACTGAAAACTAGGTTGACTACAGCTCATGTTTTGACTCTACCAGAGGGTTCAGACGGTTATGTGATCTATTGCGATGACTCTAAAGTCGGCCTAGGTTGTGTGTTGGTGCAGTGAGGTAAGGTTATAGCTTATGCTTCTAGACAACTTAAGGTGAATGAGAAGAACTATCCAACTCATGACCTCGAGCTTGCAGCAGTGTTGTTTGCACTTAAGCTTTGGAGACATTACTTGTATGGTGTTCACGTAGATGTGTTCACAGACCATAAGAGCCTTCAATATGTGTTCACCCAGAAAGAGTTGAATCTTCTCCAAAGGAGATGGCTTGAGTTCCTCAAAGACTACGATATGAGTGTGCATTACCATCCTGGTAAGGCAAATGTGGTAGCAGATGCTCTTAGAAGACTATTTATGGGTAGTGTAGCGTATGTTGAGGAAGAAAGAAAGGAACTAGCAAAGGATGTTCACAGACTTGCGCGCCTAGGAGTTCATCTTATGAGCATATCAGATGGTGGTGTAACGGTTCAGAATGGGTCAGAATATTCTTTGGTAGTGGAGGTTAAGGAAAAGCAAGACAGTGATCTGATATTGCTTGAACTAAAGGGTGTAATCCACCAGCAGAGGGTTGAGGTTGTCTCCCAAGGGGGAGATGGTGTGCTTCGCTATCAGGGTCGATTATGTGTTCCTAAGGTAGGTGAGTTGAGACAACAGATTCTTGCAGAAGCCCATAACTCCAGATATTCAGTTCGTCTATGCACCACTAAGATGTACCGTGATCTGCGGGAAGTCTATTGGTGGAATGGTATGAAAAGGGATATAGCGGATTTTGTATCTAAGTGCCCCAATTGCCAGCAAGTCAAAGTAGAACATCAGAAACCAGGAGGTATGACTCAAGAGATCAAAATTCCTACTTGGAAGTGGGAAGTGATCAACATGGACTTCATTACAGGTTTACCTCGTACTCGTAGACAACATGACTCCATTTGGGTGATTATTGATAGAGTTACTAAGTCTGCACGCTTTTCAGTAGAGGACTATGCCATGGTTTACATTAATGAGATAGTTAGGTTGCATGGGGTTCCTTTGTCTATCATCTCAGATAGAGGTCCTCAGTTTACCTCTCATTTCTGGAAGTCATTTCAGAAAGGTCTTGGTACTCAAGTTAACCATAGCATAGAATTTCATCCACAAATGGATGGTCAGGCAGAGCGTACCGTTCAGAACTTAGAGTACATGTTGAGAGCTTGTGTGATCGGTTTCAGGGGTAGTTGGGATGATCACCTCCCTCTTATAGAGTTCGCCTACAATAATAGTTACCATTCCAACATTCAGATAGCCCCTTACGAGGCATTGTATGGGCATAGATGTAGATCTCCTATTGGTTGGTTTTATAACATCTCGCACCTAGGAAGGACTATAAAGAGTTTAAAATCTGAAAATATTCATTTCTGGAAAGCATGTGGAAATCTGGAAATTTTGTCTAAGTTAAGAAAGTGAGTTTTGGTCATTTTAAAATGACCATAACTCCTACATCAAGATTAGTTAGGAGTATTTCTTGATATGGTTAGAAAGACCTTGGGAATATATTTCCAACGCCGCCGAGTTTTCATGATTCCGACATCGTATGAGTGAGATATACCTTTCGAAAGTTGGGCTACTGGATTGAGGAAATTCCCAATCCGGATTTAAGGAAGGGCAAAGTAGTCTTTTCTCTAATTCTTTTCCTAAGTCATTTTTTAGGGATTTATTGGGGTAAAAACATGACTTAGTCAGTTGGGAGAATTGAGAAATACGCTTGGGCTTGGAGAATAGAGAAAAGAAGAAAGAAAGGGAGAAGAGCCAAGATTTCGCCAAGAACGTCAAGCGGTTGAAGTGGAATTCGTCGGGGGTGATCCCTATTAAGGTATGTGAGATTTCTTTCGTGTTGGTTTAGTTCACCCACACACTAACTTGTTTCAATTCAGCGATTTGGAGTTGTTTACATGTTAAGAAGTGAAGTTCTTGAAGAACAATTGTCAAAAATCTTGTTGTTGAGTTGTTGATGCTTGGGGGTTGATTTGATTCATGTTTCCGGGCTTTTTTTCGAGTTAGATTGGTGGTATATTGAGGGTACAATTGATCCTAAGTATTTGGGGAAGGAACTAGGGAAGATTGGAGGGTTTAGAGATGAAAACGGAGAAGAAAAATCGTCAAAACCTGGGGAAGGGAGTGGGGCGTCGCACCAGCCAGCGCTACCCAAAGCAGACCCTGAATGGGCTCTGGGGCGACGCGCCAGCCAGAGTGCCCCAGCTTGTCCTCTGAATGTTGAGGGCTGGCGCCCCGCGCCTCTCAGAGCGCTAGGGACGCCAGTTCTCCCCATTCGTTTCCCACCTTCTCGTACTTGTTCCTAAGTGATGTACCTATGTTTCCTAGTCAATTCTAATATTCTAAAGTACATCTAAACATCAGGAAATCATCCATAAACATGAGATCATGAACCTTGAATCCATAATTCAATTCAAGAAAAGTTAAGTTCAAAGTCAAAGAAGTTAAGAGTCAAGCCTAGAAGTTAAGAGTCAAGCCTAGAAGTTAAGAAGCAAGTCAAAGCAAAGTTTCTTAAAGTTTTCAAGAGTCTTTATTAAACGTTTTAACTTCATTTTAAGGCTCAAGTTTCAAGTAAAGTAAAGAGTAAAGAGTTGAGTTCATTTCTCAAAAGTTATTAGGGAACTAAGTATTCCCAAAGAAGTTTAAAAGAAATGTTTTCACATTTAAACAAGGTTGGAAACTGAGATTTCCAAAGAGCCTTCGGACTAGTTTTTCAGAAAAGAGTAATTGCTTTCTAAATGAAGCAAGAAGGGAAACTTTGATTTCCAAGATAGCCTTTAAGCTAAGTTTTGAGCACTAACCTCAATCAAGGAGGAAATATGTTTTAAAAACATAAGAGCCAGTATATTTTTTTGGGAGTAGTATTGAGCACCGAATTGGGGGAGCGTTCAAAGAACCCACAGCCCCCATAGAACCATGTAGCCATCATGGATAGAAGAGGTTCATACTTTTTGGATGAATCCTTTTCAAATTAGACTAGTGGATCCATTAGGCAGTTCAGGTTCTATACCTTTAGCCGGGTATAGGATGCTCTGGCAGCGTGAGGTTGATCGTTGTATCATCACTATAGTTGTCACGCCTCGAGACTAACACCGAGACGCGGACACAGGACCTAGGACAACAAGTGATCCCAAGCTAACCCTGCTGGCATGATCATGAGCATACTAAAGATAATAAAATGATGCGGAAGCTAAATCATAAATAAAATGAAAAGATGGGGAATACTCATATACTATAACTGAGATATACGAAAACTGATGAGTTTAATACAAGGAAGATATTAACTCAATACTAAGTTGAATCTATCTATGTCTGGAATAAGCCTCTAAACTGACTAGAAATATTAGGACATGCCCCAACTAGATCTAGCAAAACTGAAACTAAAGACTAATAGCGATAAAGATAAACATGTCACTAGTCCTTGAAGAATGAGGACTCACCACTGATGCTGCTGAACTAAAGATCAGAAATTGATATAAGTGTGATCTGGATGCTGAGAACATGAACCTACATCACGAGAAGATGTAGCGCAGAGTATGCGTCAGTACTAGAAAGGTACTGAGCATGCAGGATAGAATAACGTTGAAATAAACATATAACTGAACAAGCAATAAAGCAAGTATAATCTGAACATGATATAGATACTGAATACTAAGCTAACTGAATGCAATGACCAAATTTATAACATGCTGAAACTGAATATTGATTGTACTGTAAATGAGGTAAATGCAATAGAATCTAAGTGAACTGTGGGAGCTACTAATAACTGACAATAAAACCACATGAGCTAAATATGGAGTCTGATGTATACGCCCCATCGAGAGGACCCAATAAACCCGGCCAAAGGTATAAAAGTATGACTGGCGTGATCACTAAACTGATGTTGCCCACAGAGGGGACTTACACCTAAGTGGCTCATAGTTCTGGGACTATATGGGTACGATGAACCCTAGTCCAACTCGGTATTATGCTACTCCCAATAGATTAAGTGGTTAACACATTATGACTGAGTTTCTGTATATAATGGATAGCTCAAAACTAAACATGCAAAACTGAGAATGCAACAATTAATTTGATAATGATGCATTCATAAACTGAGGCATGTATAACTGAATACATTATGACTGAAATACTGAATAGCTCAAAATACTGACATGTAGATACACATACTTGAAAACTCCTTCTTAGAAAACAATTCAAAATCATATTATACTATGATCATTGATGACTTGGGAAGTCATACTGCATAAACATTGATGGTATATCTAGATACCATACTATTCATACATTGATGACCTACTCGATTG